>ML660200.1:10571958-10786990 GCA_007570785.1 Antilocapra americana | reverse complement strand
AAAAGCAGAGACATTACTTTGCCAACAAAGGTCCATCTAGTCAAGAGGATGGTTTTTCCAGTAGTAATGTATGGATGTAAGAGTTGGACTATAAAGAAAGCTGAGCGTTGAAGAAGACTCTTGAGAGTTCCTTGGACTGCAAGGTGATCCAACCAGTCCATCCTAAAGATCAGCCTGGGTGTTCATTGGAAGGACTGATGTTGAAGCTGAAACTCCAATACTTTGGCCACCTGATGCGAAGAGCTGACTCACTGGAAAAGACCCTGATGCTGGGAAAGACTGAGGGCAGGAGGAGAAGGGGACAACAGAGGATGAGATGGTTGGGTGGCATCAATGACTCAATGGACATGGGTCTGGGTGGACTCCAGGAGTTGGTGATGGACAGGGAGGCTTGGCGTGCTCCGGTTCATGGGGTCACAAAGAGTCGGACACGACTGAGCAACTGAACTGAACTGACTAAGGTCTCCTGCACAGCAGGCAGATTCTTTACCATCTGAGCTACCAGGGAAGATACATATATGGACATATATTCATTCTTTTTCAGATTATTTTCACATGTAGGTTATTATAGAATATTAAGTATAGTTCCCTATGCTATACTGTAGGTCCTCGTTGATTATCTATTTTATATATAGTAGCGTGTATCTGTTAATCCCACAGACACAGATATAGACAGTAGGGTGAATCTGTTAATCCAAAGGTCCATTTAATCAAAGCTATGGTTTTTCCAGTAGTAATGTATGGATGTGAGAGTTGGACTATAAAGAAAGCTGAGTGCCAAATAATTGATGCTTTTGAACTGTGGTGTTGGAGAAGATTCTTGAGAGTTCTTTGGACTTCAAGATCAAACCAATCCATCCTAAAGGAAATCAGTCCTGAATATTCATTGGAAGCATTGATGCTGAAGCTGAAGTTCCAATACTCTGGCCACCTGATGTGAAGAGCTGACTCATTTGAAAAGACCCTGAAGCTGGGAAAGATTGAGGGCAGGAGGAAAAGGGGACAACAGAGGATTAGATAGTTGAATGGCATTACCGACTCAATGGACATGAGTTTGAGCAAGCTCTAGGAGTTGGTGATGGACGGGGAAGCCTGACAGATCATGGGGTTGCAAAGTGTGAGACACGACTGAGTGACTGATCTGTTAATCCCAAACTCCTAATTTATTCCTCCCCCCACCTTTCCCCTTTGGTAACCATAAATTTGTTTTTGAACTCTGTGACTCTGTTTATCTTTTGTAAATAAGTTCCTCACAAACATTTCGACCACACATTCCATTAGTAAAAATGAGCATGCACCCCTAATCTGTTTATTTATAAATAAGAAACATGTAAATATAACTAAAACATAAATCCTCAATTTCCAAGGGAAAAATACAAGTTAAAGGGGGCGGTCCTAAAATGACGGAGCAATAGCATGGGGAGACATTTTCTCCCCCACAAATTCATCAAAAAAATATTTGAACACTGAGCAAATTCCACAAAACAACCTCTGAACGTTGGCAGAGGACACCAGACACCCAGAAAGACAGCCCATCGTCTTCAAAAAGAGTGCTATATGGATGGAGAAGTCTTGAGACTACTGTAAGAATAAGACTGAAAACAAGAAGCAGGAGGCTTAAGTCCAAAACTTGAGAACACCAGAGAACTCCTGACTCCAGGGAACATTAACTGATAAAAGCTCATCCAAAAGCCTCCATGCCTACACTGAAACCAAGCTCCACCCAAGAGCCAACAAGTTCCAGAACAAGACATACCACGCAAATTCTCCAGTAATGCAAGAATATAGCCCTGAGCTTTAATATACAGGCTGCCCAAAGTCACCCAAGTCCAAGAAACCCAAAGAGTCCCAAATAGGATAAACCCAAGGCAAAACGCTCCAAGACACATATTAATCAAATTAACAGAGAACACATATTAAAAGCAGCAATTTCAACAAATAACACACAAGGGGATTCCCATAAGGATAAGAGCTGATCTTTCAACAGAAACTCTTCAGGCCAGAAGGGAATGGCAGGACATAATTAAAGTGATGAAACAGAAAAACCTACAATCCAGATTACTGTACCCAGCAAGGATCTCATTCAAATATGAAGGAGAAATTAAAAGCTTTACAGACAAGCAAAAGCTGAGAGAATTCAGCACCACTAAACCAGCCCATCAGCAAATGCTAAAGGATCTTCTCTAGACAGGAAACACAGAAAGGGTGTATAAACTCGAACCCAAAACAACAAAGTAAATGGCAACAGGATCATACTTATCAATAATTACCTTAAATGTAAATGGGTTGAATGCCCCAACCAAAAGGCAAAGACTGCGAATGGGTACAAAAACAAGATCCCTATATATGCTGTCTACAAGAGACCAACCTCAAAACAAGGACACATACAGACTGAAAGTGAAGGGCTGGAAAAAGATATTTCACGCAAAATAAAGACCAAAAGAAAGCAGGAGTAGCAATACTCAATCAGATAAAATACACTTTGAAATAAAGGCTGTGGTCTACGGCCATACCACCCTGAACGCGCCCGATCTCGTCTGAAATAAAGGCTGTGAAAAGAGACAAAAAAGGACACTACACAATGATCAAGGGATTAATACAAGAAGAAGATATAACAATGATAAATACATATGCACCCAACATAGGAGTACTGCAATATGTAAGGCAAATGCTAACAAGTATGAAAGGGGAAATTAACAACAACATGATAATATTGGGAGAGGTTAATACCCCATTCACATCTATGGATAGATCAACTAAACAAAATTATCAAGGAAACACAAATTTTCAATGATACAATGGACCAGTTAGACCTAATTGATATCTATAGGACATTTCACCCCAAAACAATGAATTTCACCTTTTTCTCAAGTGCACACAGAACCTTCTCCAGGATAAATCACATCCTGAGCCATAAATCTAACCTTGGTAAATTCAAAAAAGTTGATATCATTGCAAGCATCTTTTCTGATCAATGCAGTAAGATTAGTTGTCAACTATAGGGAAAAAGCTATTAAAAATTCCAACATATGGAGGCTAAACAACATGCTTTTGAATAACCAACAAATCACAGAAGAAATCAAAAAAGAAAATCAAAATATGCATAGAAACGAATGAAAATGAAAACACAATAACCCAAAACCTACAGGACACTGTAAAAGCAGTGCTAAGGGGAAGGTTTATAGCAATACAGGCTTACTTCAAGAAACAAGAAAAAAGTCAAATAAATAACCTAACTCTACACCTAAAGCAACTAGAAATGGAAGAAATTAAGAACCCCAGAGTTAGTAGAAGGAAAAAAATCATAAAAATTAGGGCAGAAATAAATGCCAAAGAAACAAAAGAGACCATAGCAAAAATCAACAAAGCTGAAAGCTGGTTCTTTGAGAAGATAAATAAAATAGACAAACTATTAGCCAGATTCATCAAGAAACAAAGGGAGAAGAATCAAATCAACAAAATTAGAAATGAACATGGAGAAGTCACAACAGACAACACAGAAACACAAAGGATTATAAGAGACTACTATCAGCAGCTATATGCCAATAAAATGGACAACTTGGAAGAAATGGACAAATTCTTAAGCATGGAAATTGGTGTTCGCTTCGGCAGCACACATACTAAAATTGGAACGATAGACAGAAGATTAGCATGACCCCCGTGCAAGGATGACATGCAAATTTGTGAAGCATTCTATATTTTTTTTACGCCAGTTAGAATGGCTGCTGTCCAAAAGTCTATAAGCAATAAATACTGGAGAGGGTGTGGAGAAAGGGGAACCCTCTTACACTGTTGGTGGGAATGCAAACTAGTACAGCCTCTATGGAGAGGAGTGTGGAGATTCCTTAAAAAACTGGAAATAGAACTACCATATGACCCAGAAATCCCACTACTGGGCATACACACTGAGGAAACCAGAATTGAAAGAGACACATATACCTCAATGTTCATCGCAGCACTGTTTATAATAGCCAGGACATGGAAGCAACCTAGATGTATATCGGCAAACAAATGGATAAGAAAGCTGTGGTACATATACACAATGGAATATTACTCAGCCATTAAAAAGAAAACATTTGAATCAGTTCTAATGAGGTGGATGAAACTGGAGCCTATTATACAGAGTGAAGTAAGCCAGAAAGAAAAACACCAATACAGTATACTAAAGCATATATATGGAATTTAGAAGGATGATAACAATAACCCTATATATGAGACAGAAAAAGAGACACAGATGTATAGAACAGTCTTTTGGACTCTGTGGGAAAAGGCGAGGGTGGGATGATCTGAGAGAATAGCACTGAAACACATATATTATCATATGTCAAACAGATTGCCAGTCCAGGTTCGATGCATGAGACAAGTGCTCAGGGCTGGTACACTGGGATGACCCAAAGGGATAGGATAGGGAGGGAGTGGGGAAGAGGATTCAGGATTGGGGACGCATGGAAACCCATGGCTGATTCATGTCAATGTATGGCAAAAACCAGTACAATACTGTAAAGTAATTAGCCTCCAACTAAAATAAATAAATTTTTTTTAAAAAGGCACGGAAATCGAAACTGTAATCAGAAATCTTCCAGCAAACAAAAGCCTAGGACCAGATGGCTTCACAGCTGAATTCTACCAAAAATTTAGAGAAGCACTAACACCTATCCTACTCAAACTCTTCCAGAAAATTACAGAGGCAGGTAAATTTCCAAACTCATTCTATGAGACCACCATCACCCAAATACCAAAACCAAAGATGCCACAAAAAAAAGAAAACTACAGGCCAATATCACTGATGAACATAGATTCAAACATCCTTAACAAAATCCTAGCAAACAGAATCCAACAACATATTGAAGAGATCATACATACTAACGCACATATATGGAATTTAGAAAGATGGTAAAGAGAACCCTGCATGCGAGACAGCAAAAGAAACGCAGATGTATAGAACAGTCTCGTGGACTCTGTGGAAGAGGGCAAGGGTGGGATGATATGGGAGAATGGCATTGAAACATGTTAATTATCATATGCGAAATCAATCGCCAGCCCAGGTTTGATGCTTGGGGCTGGTGCACCGGGATGACCCTGGAGGAGGGAATCGGGAGGGAGGAGGGAGGAGGATTCTGGAGGGGGAGCATATGTATACCCATGGTGGATTTATGTCAATGTATGGCAAAACCAACACAATTAAAAAATAAATAAATAAATAAAGAGATCATACATCATGACCAAGCGGGCTTTATCCCAGGGATACAAGGATTCTTCAATATCCACAAATCAATCAATGTAATACATCACATTAACAAATTGAAAAATAAAAACCATATGATTATCTCAATAGATGCAGAGAAAGCCTTTGACAAAATTCAACATCTATTTATGATGACACTCCAGAAAGCAGGAATAGAAGGATCATACCTCAACATAATAAAAGCTATATATGACAAACCCACAGCAAACATTATCCTCAATGGTGAAAAATTGAAAGCATTTCCCCTAAAGTCAGGAGCAAGATAACGGTGCCCACTCTCACCACTACTATTCAACATAGTTTTGGAAGTTTTAGCCACAGCAATCAGGAAAGAAAAAGAAATAAAAGGAATCCAGATTGGAAAAGAAGAAGTAAAACTCTCACTGTTTGCAGATGACATGATCCTCTACATAGAAAACCCTAAAGACTCCACCAGAAAATTAACTAGAGCTAATCAATGAATATAGTAAAGTTGCAGGATATAAAATTGACACACAGAAATCCCTTGCATTCCTATACACTAACAATGAGAAAACAGAGAAATTAAGGAAACAGTTCCATTCACCATTGCAATGAAAAGAAATAAAATACTTAGGAATAAATCTACCGAAAGAAACAAAAGGCCTATATATAGAAAACCATAAAACACTGATGAAAGAAATCAAAGAGGACACAAATAGATGGAGACATATACCATGTTCATGGGTTGGAAGAATCGATATAGTGAAAATGAGTATACTACCCAAAGCAATCTACAGATTCAATGCAATCCCTATCAAGCTACCAATGGTATTTTTCACAGAATTAGAAAAGTAATCTCACAATTTGTATCGAAATACAAAAAACCTCAAATAGCCAAAGCAATCTTGAGAAAGAAGAATGGAACTGGAGGAATCAACCTGCCTGACTTCAGGCTATACTACAAAGCCACAGTCATCAAGACAGTATGGTACTGGCACAAAGACAGAAATATAGATCAATGGAACAAAACAAAAGCCCAGAGGTAAATCCACGCACCTATGGACACCTTATCTTTGACAAAGAAGGCAAAAATATATAATGGAGAAAAGACAACCTCTTTAACAAATGGCACTGGGAAAACTGGTCAACCACTTGCAAAAGAATGAAACTAGAACACTCTCTAATACCATACACAGAAATAAACTCAAAATGGATTAGAGATCTAAACATAAGACCAGAAACTATAAAACTCCTAGAGGAAAACATAGGCAAAACACTCTCCAACATAAATCACAGCAGGATCCTTTATGACCCACCTCCCAGAGTAATGGAAATAAAAGCAAAACTAAACAAATAGGACCTAATTAAACGTAAAAGCTTTTGCACAATGAAGGAAACTATAAGCAAGGCGAAAAGACAGCCTTCAGAATGAGAGAAAATAATAGCCAATGAAGCAATGGACAAAGAATTAATCTCAAAAATATACAAACAGCTCCTGCAGCTCAATTCCAGAAAAGTAAATGACCCAATCAAAATGGGCCAAAGAACTAAACAGACATTTCTCCAAAGAAGACATACAGATGGCTAACAAGCACATGTAAAGATGTTCAACATCACTCATTATCAGAGAAATGCAAATCAAAACCACAATAAGGTACCATCTCATGCTAGTCAGAATGGCTGCTATCCAAAAGTCTACAAACAATGAACGCTGGATAGGGTGTGGAGAAAAGGGAACCCTCTTACACTGTTGGTGGGAATGCAAACTAGTACAGCCACTATGGAAAACAGTGTGGAGATTCCTTAAAAAACTGCAAATAGTCCTGCCATATGACCCAGCAATCCCACTGCTGGGCATACACACCGAGGAAACCGGAATTGAAAGAGACACGTGTACCCCAATGTTCATCGCAGAATTGTTTGCAATAGCCAGGACATGGAAGCAACCTAGATGTCCATCGGCAGACAAATGGATAAGAAAGCTGTGGTACATATACACATGGAATATTACTCAGCCATTAAAAAGAAAACATTTGAATCAGTTCTAATGAGGTGGATGAAACTGGAGCCTATTATACAGAGTGAAGTAAGTCAGAAAGAAAAACACCAATACAGTATACTAATGCATATATATGGAATTTAGAAGGATGATAACAATAACCCTATATATGAGACAGAAAAAGAGACACAGATGTATAGAACAGTCTTTTGGACTCTGTGGGAGAAAGCAAAGGTGGGATGATTTGAAAGAATAGCATTGAAACATGTATATTATCATATGTGAAACAGATCACCAGTCCAGGTTCAATGCATGAGACAGGGTGCTCAGGGCTGGTGTACTGGGATGACCCTGAGGGAAGGGATGGGGAGAGAGGTGGGAAGGGGGTTCAGGATTGGGAACACATGTACACCTATGGTGGATTCATGTCAATGCATAGCAAAAACCACTACAATACTGTAAAGTAATTAGCCTCTGATTAAAAAAAATTAAAAAAATACGAGTTGAAGTTTTCATCTTTTCTTCCCACATCCTAACGGGTTATCCTGAGTACCAAATTTGGGCAATGACTGCCCCAGCAATACTGTGACCACTTGGAGGCCTTCAATGGCTGTCACCTTCACTCCACCTGAGCCACCCCCTGACCTCTAGTTCAGGTCAGCTGTCCAGGTCTCCACTCCCAACACCGATGACCTGCTCTTCATGCCTCAGATTTCGGGGATCATTTGCTTTCATTTTTTCCACGTCCAGAGCTGACCCCTCCAGAATCCCTTACCTCCCTGAACTATTATCACCAATGCCCTCTCTTCCCCCAAATCCTGGTCTTTCCATTGTAATCACCACGCCTCTTGAAGCAGCTAACTCAACCTCATAGGCTGCCTGCTCCTCAGCACTCAGCACTACCAGGAAAAGCATTTATTTCAGGTGCCTTCACACCCTCATCTCCTGCAGGCCACCTTTTACCATCAGGAACCCAGGCTTTTATCCTCAGCTCCTTTTCCAGTTATCCTCTGCCAAAGATTCCAAACCAGCAGCCCATCTGACTTTCCACCCCATCCATCCAGGCCACCATTCTTTCATTCATTCCAACATCTACTGAGCACCACCTTGTGCCAGGTGCTGCTCCCGTACTTGACAGGATGGAATCTCACAGCCCTCTCTTACTTTCTAGTAAACAAATTGCCATCAGCTGCTGGGAGATGCTGACAATAAAGCTGTTACATAACAGGGAGCAAGCAGGGGCCAGAGAATCCTGGTCACCGGATGTGACCCACTTTGCATCCTTCCCACATTCCCCCAATTTTTTTTTAATTGAAGTAAAATTTACATAACTTTGAATTAACCACAAAATTTTCAACTCAGTGACATTTAGTACATTCACAATATTGGGCAACCAGCACCTCTGTCCAGTTCCAAAACATTTCTGTCTCCCAAGAAAGAAATTCTGGACCCATTCAGCAGCTCGCCCCATTCTACCCCTCCCCCAGCCCCTGGCAACCAGCAACCTGCTTTCTGTCTCTGCGGATTTACCTTCTCTGGATGTGTGCATGCTCAGTCACTTCAGTCGGGTCTGACTATTTGCAACCCCATGGATCGTAGCCCACCAGGCTCTTCTGTCCATGGGATTCTTCAGGTAAGAATACTACAGTGGGTTGCCATGCCCTCCTTCAGAGGATCTTCCTGACCCAGGGATCAAACCCCCGTCTCCTGCATCGGCAGGTGAATTCTTTACCACTGAGCCACAGGGGAAGCCCTACCTATTCTGGATGTTTCCTATGGAAGGAGCCCTAGGATTCCCCTTCAATTCTGACAACAGCTCTGACCTTCCTGCTTTCTTCCCTCCAGCCAGCTGTCCTCCCCCTCCTCTGTGTTTGCCATCCACCACCTGATACATGGGTCTGAGTTCCAAGGCGACTCCTGCCTCTACCTTCAAAATCTCCTTCTGAGCTGGCTCCTTCTTTCAGAAAACAAATCTTAACCTTACCTCCTCTTGCCCTTAAGACAGATCCAACATTCTCCCCTTCTCAAACTCTGATTCAGGATTTGCAAAGGTCTGCAGAGATTTCCATACTGACAAAACACATACAAAAAACCAGGATGGGGGGCTCATCTCATCAGGGCAGTCTGGTCCTGCAAGGCATGGAACCTTGGGTATCTGTGACTAACGCTCTGTTCCTCACTTTTCTCTTTTGTAATATGAGCATCAGTATAACACTTACCTCTTAGAAAACCTGCACCGCCCTGCTGTTCCAGCAGGACCAGGCCTCTTTGGCCTTTGCTCTGGGGCTTCTTTGGGGCTCAGCTTCCAGGGATTGGCTCTTTCAAGGTAACACTGTTTGGAGGAAGATGTCATCCACTGCCCCGGCTTTAACCAGCACCTGATGCAGGCACTGCCCAAACCCCCATCTACCCCATCTTCTCCTCCAGCTCAGCTAGTTTGCACTCACTCAGGAGCATGTGTATGGCACATCAGCAGTCCAGGACCCTTGTTAAAAGTGACCTTCCCCTCCTCTCCCTCTAGCCACCTCCACCCACACACCCACACCAGCATCCCAAGATCTCTTGCTGGGATCACCACTGTAGCTTCTCCCCCGCCCAATCTTGTTCTTGTTCCTTCCTCTCTTTACACTATAGCCAGAACACCCCATATGAAATCCATAGCTGCCCATGTCACTACCCTGTGTAAACCCTTTAGGGAGTTCTGTCTCCACTGTTCTAAGAAGCAAGCCCAAACACCTTCCCCAGGAAGACTTCTCCTGCCCTCACCCCATCTCCACCAGCACCTGCCTGACCATCTCTGTTCCAGGCATAGCTACCTGGGGCAATGCTACAGTTAGTTCACATGGCTCCTCTGCTTAGCATGCCTCTCCCACCAGATTCTCCCAAATTCTGCTCATCTTTCAAGGCTCAGTTCAGGCATCAGCCCCTGAAGGAAGGTGTCTCTGATAACCCAGATTGGACTAAGCACCCTTCCTGCCTGACCATGACTGGCACTGGGTGTTTATGTGTCTGTTTTCCTCCTTAAACTCCCTGAAGACTTGTTTATCTCATCCATCCATCCAATCATCTAGCCAATCAGCCATCTGACCATCCATTCACACATCTATCCAACCATCCCTCCATCCAACCATCATCCATTCATCCACCCAACCATCCATCTACCCATCCATCTAACAAAAATGCCTCAAGAGCCTATGTTCAGCCAGGCACTAGGACTAGAACAGTGAACAAGACAGAAGAGGTTGCTGCCCTGAGGCAGCTGACAGTCCAGCAATGGAAACAACATGTGACAACCACCATCCCTCCCCGCA
The DNA here is from genome assembly GCA_007570785.1 of Antilocapra americana. Lineage (NCBI taxonomy): Eukaryota > Metazoa > Chordata > Mammalia > Artiodactyla > Antilocapridae > Antilocapra > Antilocapra americana. Next base: position 10,776,474 of record ML660200.1, on the reverse strand, counting down.
CCACACGCACACAGCAGCTGCAGTGTGAACTCTAGAGCCAGGCCCACCGGGTTCAAATCCCGACTCCACCAACGGTTAGCTGTGAAACCCGGGACAAATTACTTCATTTCTTGGTGTCTCAGAAATTAGAGCAGTCTGCCTAACTCATAGGGTTGCTGGGAGGATTACAAGAGCTAATACAGATGCAGATTAATGGAAAGTAACTATAACCCTCCCTGGCATATCACAAAAGCTTCCTAAGAGTTGTTCTCCTTGCGGATGGGCCAACAGGGGAACTCGTGACAAGGCCCCACCCTAAATGTAGGGCCAGGTGATGCATTTGTGCCCCTGCACCTGACATAGAGGTTCACTGGGCCACTCTGGTTAGTCCTGCAAAGATGGTTCAGCATCAAAGACTGAGAGCTGGGAGTCATGTGTGTAACCTCCGACCCAACTCGCTCACTTTTGCAGAAGAAAGTGAACTGGCGGGTGGGAAGCACCAGCCCCCAGATCTCCCCAGAGTCCTGTTCCAAGAAGACTCTGGGTACCTGAGACAGCACAGCTGTGCTGCATCCTCCACGGGTTCTCATTACCCACAGCAGAAAGGCTGCAGGCACCTCTTTTATCCCCTTGCTTCCCCTCCCACCTCTCGTCCAAGACTATTTTCTTTTTCTCTCTGTCTTGTGACCCATGGTTCTCTTACTTCCAAAGGGAAATCTGGCCCTTCAAAAAAAATAATAATAACGCAAAGGACTATGGTCTTCTTCATGGAGCTGCTCAAACCAATCACAAGCAGGTGCAACCCCTGAGCCCCCCAGTTCCTCTCCTGCTCCCACTAGCTTGGGGAAGGCTTCTCCTCCATCACCAGAAAGTTTCATTTTGCCTGCTCTGGGAGTCAGTCTATTTTGGATGCTCCAAGTTTAAGAAGGCACATCCCTCAGGGACCTGGGTGTAGAATGAAGGCCAAAGAACAGCTCTCATTTGAAAGTCGGATCCCGTATTTCCAGCCAGACACATAACTCTTCCCCACCGGGCCAGCTTGCCCTGGTTCCCAGCAGTGGCCTTTGAATGGCATGCCATTCTCTGGCATCGCTGATTTGATGATGAGCGGCAATCCAGCAAATGCTTTTAGAGGACATGGGATTTACAGAAGTGTTCTGTTAGGAAACTTTCACTTTCACACCTCAACTTGCCTGGAAGGTGGCAAGAAAATGAGACACAGAGAAAAAAATAAATCCTGGAGTGCTGTGTAAAGTTCTTTATTACTTTCTGTGGTCAGGCTGTACTATCAGTGGTAAGTACCTTGAGTTTTACCTACCTTTGTGCCTACACTTCTGCTAGGTGTATTCATACATGCATGTCCGAGGCTCACAGAGGCTTGTCACAAGCCAGGGTATCCAATCCTGGGAGTGCAATATATTCAAATGTGAGGACTTTTATCTTAAAATCTCATGGTAACGGTTATACCACACAGATCTGCCTTGTTAATAACAGTCACAGACAGAGTGCTAAAAGCAAGGGTAATAAATGACCTACACATCCTACCATGGAGAACTCATGATATTACCCTTTATGGCAACAACCACTGGCTATGAAGATATTTACCCTACATACAGAATTTTATGAGTCTTTCTCTATCTTTCTTGGAAATGCTACAGCAGACTCATTTTTTTCAACAACAACAAAAAGGAAAACCATTTTTCCAGAAGAGCAAAACCATCTGCCTTTCTAAGAAAACCCCTTTTACCTTTTTATATGAAAGAAGACCTCTAGTAGATCTTTTTCTTGCCAAAGGGAACTTTAACCTAGCCTAAGAGGAATTTCTCTTTGGCTCTCTAACCAGTGCAGAACTCACCTTCAGAAGTTTATTCAATATGTGCCTTAATTTATTTGTAGCAGCCCAATTTAATGCATCTAATTAAATACAAGTGAGCAGACAGGCTCTGGAATCAGACCTGGATTAAACCCCCAATCTGTACCTTCTCTATTAGTAAGGGGGCCACATGTCCCCGTTTACGGCTGTTATCCTAGCTTCATCATTAATGTAATAGGACCCCTTTCACTCTCAAGAGTGTTCATGTTTCAGGACTTCCCTGGTGGTCCAGTGGCTAAGACTCTGTACTCCCAATGCAGGGGGCCCTGGTTAGATTCCTGACCAGGGAATTAGATTCCACATGCTGCAGCTAAGAGTTCGAATGCCTCAACTAAAGATCCCTCCTGCCGAAATGAAGATCAAAGATCCTGAGTGCAGCAACTAAGACCCAGTGCAGCCAAATAAGTAATTAAAAAAAAAAAAAGACTGTTCAGGTTTAGATGATAAATTATATGATCACCTTATAGTTAGGTGAATCACTCGAGACAGGACATTTAACTTTCCCATACTTTGGTTTCACATTTGTTCAATGAAAACAAAAGATTCTCATTTACAAGGCTGTCATGAGCATGAAATTAGACAGTGTCCTCAAGGCTTGGTTCCCAGGAGGGCCCAGTATTCTTGCAAACACTAGTTACATGCTCAAGAGGTCCACCTTCTGGAAAAGGCATTACTCTGTGAGATCTTCACCTTTAGATGGTCAGTTTGAAGACAGGACCTGCATTTTCCATTTTTCATTGTGATAAGATCTATAAAATGGAAATGGCATCTGTGTCCAGCAGCCACACAATTAATTCTGCCCTCTCTGACCAGGAGGTGAATCACTTACGGACATCTTAACTCCTATTCTCTAGATCTTCGGGACTTCATTTACTCTCTCCACAAAGGTAGGATTAAGGTCAAAATTACCCCCAAACCAAACCTCTGTGAAAAGTAAGCCAAGTGCTTGTGGCTCAAAACAGGAACAGGGGAGGGATAAGAGATCCTTTTAACTGAGTGAAAGCCGCATCCCTCAGCCAACGAGCTTGGTGAATTTCTTGCTTTCTAGAGCCAAAAAACAGTGGTCTTACCAATCCAATGATTGGATAGTTTCTCAATAAAAGGATCTGAGGTATCTCATTTTAATAATTAAGCCAAATAGTACCCACAATCTTACACTTGCATCTGTAATAGCATCATCAGTTCAGGAAGCGTATGTTGTTCCCTTTTTACAAAGAGAGAGAAATGCTGTCACTTCACTGACAACTTGTTAGAGACACCTATGTTCACATGAGCAGGAACAATATCTTATAATAGGGCTGATCTTCAAGGTAGTGGTTTTGACTCAGTGAGAAATATGATCAACACCTAAACCCAAAGAAGTAGTCCATTGCCCAAGAAACAGGTCACACAATTAATTGGCTGCCCGGGGGGTTTTCCTAATTTGTGGGGGAAGGACCATTTCCCAACAAGTAGGGTTTGGATGAAGGCTGACAACTTCACCCAAACTCTGTGCTTCAGAGTTTAGAATCACAGGACTCGCCCATTGCTCAACAAACAGATCATGCAGTTGGCTGCCCGGGTGTTTTCCTAATGTGTGGGGAAAGGACCGTTTCCCACCAAGTAGGGTTTGGGGTGGAGGTAGACAGCTTCATAAGGGGTGCCCTTCATCCTGGGTGCTACTTTGCCACTCAGCAAGTCTACCCTAGAGGGTGCTGTGCCCCAGCTCTAACATGACTTCGGGAAGGTGCGACATTTGAAACTATTCAATTTCGATCTTAAATCATAATATTTTCTGAAACAGAGAATGAAAAAATGAAACTCCCATTATTAAGTGATATGGTTGCTGAAGGTATTATTAGTATTGGTTGCATAAAGATTCCTCTTGTGCTCAACTTCTAAAGCACTAGAATGGAAATTTTCAGCATTTTCAGGCTCTAAATATAGAAGCTGTGCGACAAAAAAGATGTACACAGCAGCACAGCAGTAACTGTGTCTGGAGGACATCGAGGAGCAACAACAGGCTATTCTGAGGCCAAGACAGTTCCTCCCCACAGAAGTTTCTAGTGAACAGAAAAAGACGCTACTCCCAGAAATCCAGTTACAGCTGGGGCATGGCACTCTCTAGAGTGGACTCACTGGGCAGCAAGGCAGCACCCAGGACAAAGGGCACCCCTTATGAAGCTGTCTGCCTCCACCCCAAACCCTACTGTGGGAAATGGTCCTTTCCCCACAAATTAAGAAAACACCCAGGAAGCCAATTGCATGATCTGTTTCTTGAGCAATGGGCGAGTCCTGTGATTCTAAACTCTGAAGCACACAAAGAGGAAATAGAAGTTAGGCTGTACACAGGGAATTTTCCTGCAGGATGTCTATGGTTTTTCTCCACTTGAAAAGCTCAACCAGAAATCACACTGCTGTTTCTGATTCAGACGATTGATACTTTTGGCTTTAAATCCATCTTGTACCTTGTACTCATCAATACAAGCCTTCTCCTGAAGACTGCTCTGACAATCTTGCCTCCTCATGTCTGATAAGAGAATGAGCAAAGGGCAAACCAAGAACCATTCTTTGACCAGGTCTAGGAAGAAAAAGCCAACTGGAGGTGAGTCCACACCCCCTACACACCCAAACCTGGTGGTCCTGGGGAAAGGCTGAGTCAGGAGGTAGTCAACTCCCCAGTGAAAGCGAGAGACAAGGCAGAGTGCAGGGCTGTAGTGTCTCGATGACTCCCCAATTCTCTGTACAATTTCTGTGCCACCCAGACCTACACAGACTGATGAGGTGGTCCTTCTCCAAACGCTTAAAATGCATAAAATACATAGAATCAGAAGAAACTTTTAAAATTTTAACACAGTAACACATTTGCTTCTTTGTTAATACATTAAACAACACTATCTAGCAGCATGTAATAACCACTGTAATTTCTAAGTCATAATGAGCATGCCATTTCAAGGTTATCTGTTAGATACCTAAAATGTGATATAAAAATATAGAATTTGCATTGGTGACAAAGTTGCAAACAATGCTAATATTACTGAGGGTCATGACCAATAATATCCAGAAGTTAAGGGATTGCTCAATTTTGGTCAAAAGTGTGTGAAAATCAAGGTGTAATATTTTTCCATGCAAGCTCACAGATCCCCCTGAATCTCTTGCAGAGAGGTCTCTAGCAGTTAACATGAAAACTCAGGCGATAATCTCATTTCATCCCCTACTCTTCAGGCTCTTCCAGAATAACTGAGATCCACATTAGAACCTGAACCCATCAGCAGCCTCAGCCACCTATAAGGGAGGGAAGAGGAGGATCTACACCTAGGAGAGTCTCTTGGAAGGAGCAGGGTGGGGCCAACATCCCTATTCTTCTTTCCTTTGTCAGCTATGTGTTAAGGGTTATTAAACACATTATTGTAAGGCAGAAACCAATACAACATTGTGAAGCAATTATCTTCCAATTAAAAATAAATTGTTTCGAAAGTGGAGAAACAAAGTTATTCAATTCAGTTGACTCATGGGTAGGGGGGAACTGCTTTCTAGATCACTTGGCCTAGTGCTGTGTTATAAACCCTGTAAGCCTCAAAGCTCAAGGCTTACAACAAACTTCCACCTCTTCCTGAAATCAATTCTTAGATAAACTTCCTGAACACATTTTCAAACATATGTATTTACTGCTTTAATAGTAGTATGAGACTAAAAGGAAAATAATTTATAACAAGCTAAACCTGTGTTTCAATATGCAATTAGTTGGACAAGACCAATTTAGAAGGCTTAAGAAGTCATTAGATGCTTGTGTCAAAAACCAGATGAGCTACAAGTGTTGACTAACACAGGTGATGTGGTGATTCCATCAAAATGGCAAACACCTCATGGTAAATTTCCCAGTAAAACAAACCACAATATTTCTTCATGGACTGGAAAAGTCAACATTTATTTGAAACATGCAAAATACTCCTTTTGTGTAAGCTAGGTCTCTTAAGTTCAGGTAACAAATGAGTTTTGTCATGAAAGATCACCTTGTTACTAAACTGGTCAACCAGACCTGGGCTGGGGCCCTAACCTAGGCAGAGGCCCCTTGTCTCAGCCTAGGTTCTTTTTTTGATCAGATTTGCACAGCCAATAATAAAATCATTGCTGCTTCAATGCCCAAAAAATGGAGAAGCGGGAACCTAGTTCAGAAGTCAACTTAACCCAATTTGGCCAGAGACATCAAATATATAGGAAGGTGGAGGTAAAAGGATTTGGAAAAGGTAGGAGAAATATTCATGAGTTATCTGAGAACAGGGGTGTGGTTTAGAATTGGAGCTGTACCAATTTGCTCTTTGAAAGACAAGCTATGACCAACCTAGACAGCATATTAAAAAGCAGAGACATTACTTTGCCAGCCAAGGTCCATACAGTCAAAGCTATGGTTCTTCCAGTAGTCATGAATGGATGTGAGAGTTGAGTGTTGAAGAATTGATGCTTTAGAACTGTGGTGTTGGAGAGCCTTGAGAGTCCCTTGGACTGCAAGGAGATCCAACCAGTCAATCCTAAAAGAAATCAGTCCTGAATATTCATCGGAAGGACTGATGCTAAAGTTGGAGTTCCAATACTTTGGCCAACTGATGCAAAGAACTGACTCAATGGAAAAGACTCTGATGCTGGGAAAGACTGAAGGCAGGAGAAGGGGATGGCAGAGGATGAGATGGTTGGATGGCATCACCAACTCAATGGACATGAGTTTGAGCAAGTTCCGGGAGATGGTGATGGACAGGGAGGCCTGGCCTGCTGCAGTCCATGGGGTGGCAAAGAGTCGGACACTACTGAGCAACTGAACAACAACAAACGTCTCAGTAAATATATATATATATAATATATTTCCAAAGTCTTTCCAATTCCATAAGTCCATGATTTGATGTCTCTAAATTTTATTATGCTCAAAAATAATACTAATTCAGAAATGTGACAATAAGGACTAGGTGCCACAAAGATGTTCTGAAAGAACACAAGATGACAGTTTTCCAACCTCTTCCGCTAATGGACTCCATTATAACACAAAAAGAGGCACTGCTGGAATCTAATGAATAAATAACTAGCACTTGAATAGAATTTTTGTCCATTTTAATTCCAGCTACTTTCCACAAGAAAGCTTCATTTAAATTAGAAAGAGGGGGAGCATGCTTATAATGAAACATTTTCAAAACCCTTTAAAAGTTTCCTATATAAGTCAATCAGGTATAACATTAAATATTAATAGCAAAAACTTAATTGTTGAATCTAAGTGAATAAACCAGAGCGCGTGCGTGTGACACAGGAAAAGGGTTAGTTTTCACATCTGCTGGATTTGTTTACTGTAACTTCCGCTGCATTATGGGGAGAGCTAATGGTCTTAAAGAGTGTGTCTTCTAAATAGAGGATCACAAGTCAGCCATGGGTTATGGAACCAATTCAGTACAGGGGTCAGAATACTTGGTCTTCAAGAGCGGAAGTGTAATACCTTAGGCTTTGCAGGCCAGATAACCTCTGTCACAACTGCCTGACTCGTCACTGCAGCTTGAAAGCAGCCATAAACAAACCATGAACAAAGGGGAGTGGCTGTGTTCCAGCCAAACCTTATTTACAAAATGGGCTGCAGGCCACCGTGCTGACTCCTGACCAGCACTTTTTTAAACAAATGAAATATAGTAGAATATATCAGAGGCCATGAGGACAGAGGGAAGGTACTGTCTCATGAAACTTTTCTTGCTGCTACACATTTCCAACTGTAGTGTTGAAGAAGATTCTTGAGAGTCCCTTAGAAAGCAAGGAGATCAAACCAATCAATCCTAAAGGAAATCAGTCCTGAATATTCATTGGAAGGACTGATGCTGAAGCTGAAGCTCCAATACTTTGGCCATGTGATGTGAAGAGCCAACTAATGTAAAAGACCCCAATGCTGGGGAAGACTGAAGGCAATAAATAGAAGAAGGGGGTGGCAGAGGATGAGATGGTCGGATGACATCACTGAGTCAATGGACCTAAGTTTGAGCAAACTCTGGGAGCTAGTGAAGGACAGGAAAGCCTGGTGTGCTGCAGTTCATGGGGTCACAAAGAGTCAGACACTACTTAGCAACTGAACAGCATACACATCTGTATATGTATGTGAGCTTTTAATAAATATGTATTTCTTATTGTAGGTTGAGGGTCAAAAGCCACCATACTAGAAACGATAAAAAGAATCTGAAAAGAAAAGCACAAGTCTGCTTCTGACTGAAACTGGTAAGAGTTTAAAGACTTTCATGTCCCCCCCCCCAAAAAAAGAAAAAAGGGTAGAAAGAATGGGCAAGTTCTTGAGCCTAACATATAATCTTAAACATATTTTTAAATGTATTAAAATTTTGAAAAAATATGAATTAGTTACAAGCAGTCCAAAACAGTCTTTAAAAGGACATTAAAATCAATTTTTATGCTCAGCAAACATCTGATATAAACCATATATCAGTTAGCAACAGCTGCATAACACACTTCCCCAAAACTCTGTGGCTTAAAATAATCATCAATGCTTTCTGCAACTCTACACATCAGCTAGCTGACGTGTAAGTTAAGTCTGTCCTGATGACCTAGGACAGATTTAACTAATTTTGGCAAGATAAGCTCAGGAGACTTCAAGCTGCTGGTCATTCACTTGGGAGGCAGCTAGTCCAGAAAGGCCTCAGCTGAAACAATTTGGCTCATTCCCCTACATCTCTCAGCCCCTCCCTTAGACTAACCTAGGCATGCTTTTGTGGGGGTGGCAGGGATCTGAGTGAGCATGCCTAGCTGTGCAAAAGGCAATCAGAAATGCGTAGGCTCTTAAACTTTATGTGGCATCAGCTAACATCCCAGGGGCAAAGTAGGCATGAGGCCAGTAGTAGGGGAGAGGGATGAGGACTAGAAAGTTACAAGGCAAAGAGTGTGGACACAAAGAAGGAGGCCATTAATCGGGGCCATTAGAGCAATCATTCTGCCGCAGACATTATTACTATTTGTCATCACCTGGGCAGAAACAGAGAGATTTTACATTATTTTAAGTTTTCCCATTACCATTTCTCATTCTGGTTTTCCATTATCACTTCTAAGGCAGGAAAGCAGAGTAAAACAAACACAGGCTTTGGAATCAATGAGATCCACTTTTGCAACCTGGCTCTGCCACTTTGACGTACTCCTTTTCCTATTTGGAACCAGTCTGTTGTTCCACGTCCAGTTCTAACTGTTGCTTCCTGACCTGCATACAGGTTTCTCAAGAGGCAGGTCAGGTGGTCTGGTATTCCCATTTCTTTCAGAAGTTTCCACAGTTTATTGTGATCCACACAGTCAAAGGCTTTGGCACAGTCTAAAGCAGAAACAGATGTTTTTCTGGAACTCTCTTGCTTTTTTGATGATCCAGCGGATGTTGGCAATTTGATCTCTGGTTCCTCTGCCTTTTCTAAAACCAGCTTGAACATCTGGAAGTTCATGGTTCACATATTGCTGAAGCCTGGCTTGGAGAACTTTAAGCATCACTTTACTAGCATGTGAGATGAGTACAACTGTGTGGTAGTTTGAGCATTCTTTGGCATCGCCTTTCTTTGGGATTGGAATGAAAACTGACCTTTTCCAGTCCTGTCACCTATAAAGAAACCTGAGCGCTGAAGAACTGATGCTTTTGAACTGTGGCGTTGGAGAAAACTCATGAGAGTCCATTGGAATGCAAGGAGATCCAACCAGTCCATCCTAAAGGAGATCAGGCCTGGGCGTTCATTGGAAGGACTGATGTTGAAACTGAAACTCCAATACTTTGGCCACCTAATGTGAAGAGTTGACTCATTGGAAAAGACCCTGATGCTGGGAAAGATTGAGGGCAGGAGGAGACGGGGACGACAGAGGATAAGATGGTTGGATGGCATTACCAACTCAATGGATATGGGTTTGGGTGGACTCTGGGAGTTGGTGATGGACAGGGAGGCCTGGCATGCTGCGTTTCATGGGATCGCAAAGAGATGGACACAACTGAGAGACTGGACTGAACTGACTGCCACTTTTGGCTACCGGACCCTGGGCAAGTCTCCTCTGTACCTCAGTTTCCTCATCACAGCAACTACTAACATAACATAAGCTGGAACACAGAACATGTGTAGGTCAGTGGCCGGTTATCTAAGAGCTCAAACTTTAGACACTGTGTGTTTGTGAATAGCTAAGTATATTCAAAAAGATGAGGAACAAGGAAATAGGCAAATTTCCTGGGAAGTAAAGTTTCTTAACAGAAAAGAACATTCCTTTACATAATAACTAAGAAGTCATTTCTTTACAAAGAGTTTTGGGAACTGTGGCAGGCAGAAATATGGCCCCAAGGATGTTCACATGCTAATCCCTGGAGCCTGTGAATATGCTACCTAACAGGAGAGGTGTGATGAAGTTAAGGACCTTGAAATGAGATTATCCGGGATTATCTGGGTGGGCCCAATCTAATCATATAGATCCTTAAAGTCAAGGAACCTTTCCAAGCTGTGGTCCCAGTCTGATGACCGAGAGACAAGGAGTCAGCGCAACACTGCTGGCTTTGATGCTGGAGGAACCAGGCACAAGCCTGTGAATGTGAGTGGCTGCTAGCAGCTAAATGAGGCAAGGAAAAGGATCCTCCCCTACAGCTTCCAGAAGGAGTGCACACCTTGGTTTTAACCGGTGAGACTGTGTTGACCTCTGACCCACAACATAATAAATCAATAGTTTATGTTGCTTTAAGCTGCCAAGTCTGTGGTTATTTGTTACAGCAGTGACAGAAAGATGATGTAATCTTGTCATCTTCATAGAGAGGCTGACAAGGAGGAAAGTGGAAAGACTCGCAGAGCCCCTGAACCAGGAGGAAGAAACTAGGGGATCCAGAGAACATTAACCAGGCATGGCATCAAAAAGGAAAGCTGCATCTGATTCTGGTTATCAGGGCAATTAAAGAAAAGGCAGTATGACAGAATAAGCAACTCATTATCAGGGAAAACACGTTATGGCAGTCTACAAGGAAGTACAATAAAATCATTATTTATCCACACTATCTCCAAAGATCCCTGATTATAACTGACAAGCAATGTACTAGGAGAAAAACCATATTGCAAAAATCCTTCCACAGAAACTTTCTAAAGGTATCATTTTACTGAGGGCTGTTTCAGAGATGCAGTTCCAATTCTGATCACTTTCATTTCTCTTTGTAGATAATATTACAATAAGGTAACAAGCCCTAATGGTTTGTGGACATGAACACACACACAGAGTCACAATTTATGAGACTTCATGAGCCCACAAATAATGCTCACAGAGAGGGAGAAAAATGTGTACACCCAAAGCCCACTGAACTCCAAGCCACAGCCAAAGAGGAACTCAAAATCAGGGACACACTTGGAACTTCCCTGGCAGTCCAGTGATTAAGACTTCCTGTTTCCATTGCAGGGAGCAAGGGTTCAAACCCCAGTTAAGGAACCAAGATCCTCATGTGGTGCTGGCATGAGCAAAAGAAAAAAAAGGAACACGCTTAAGAATACCCTGAGTATGCTGGGCTCAGCCAAGAAGTCAGACTAAGTAGAATCCCACAGATGCAGGAGACACTAAAAGATGCCTCATGTAACAGATGAGAAACCAGAGTCACAGAGCAGTGAGCTGACCTGCCCAAGGACAGCCGGGCTAACAGCAGCAGCTCCCCAGCTGACCACATGACTCTGGGGTCAGGCCCTCTGTGCAGCAAGGGGGCTTCTAGTCATGCCTATAGAGCTTGGCTCCTTGCTTAGAAACCCTTGGGGCCAGATGCAATTTTTTAACCAACCCAGGGGGAAAAACTCTCCTTTCTGGAGCTCCCATCAGAATAGGAAATAAGGAATGGTGGACATACAGAAGAAAGTTGATGATATTTGCCCAAGAAAATTATTTTGGCCTGTACTTATCTAGTACAATGAAAAATTACCCACAAGAAAGTGTTAGTTCCTCAGTCATGTATGACTCTTTGTGACCCTGTGGACTATAGTTCACCAGGCTCCTCTGTCCATGGGATTTCCCAGGCAGGAATACTGGAGTGGTTTGCCGTTTCCTTTTCCAGGGGATCTTCCCAACACAGGGATTGAACTCGGGTGTCCTGCACTTCAAGCAGATTCTTTACCATCTGAGCCACCAGGGAGGCCCAACATAATGTTGCCTTTAAATCTAGCATGCATAGCAGTTAGACATGATAGAAGGAGAGGAGAGAGAAACTGACCATTCTTAGCCACTAGAGCTGAGAATTCTGTGAAGGAAGGTAGGCCATTCTGACAGTCAGAGGGGCTGGAAGCTATGCTTGCAAAGATCTCAATTAAGACCAAGGATTCCTCAGTCCATGGGTTCGCAAAAGAGTTGGACACAACTTAGAGACTACACAACAACAGCTCTTCAAACGATGAACATTACTGGGGAGGGAGACAGAGAAAAGTGCCCCTTCCCCTCCAAGTCCCCCCTGAGGGCTGTCTCTAATCTTGGTGGCTCTGAAAAATTCTAGGAGATGAAGGTGAAGGAAGTATAGCAAACACAAGTACTAAGGGAAATAAAGAAGGAAAACGGAAAGATTGTACCTTAGCAAGAGGTATGGACAGTGCTTTCCTAAACAAGATGTGTAAAAGAAAGAACTGGTCATTGAGATGTGCTTAGTTGCTCAGTCATCTCCGGCTCTTGGCAACCCCATGGACTGTAGCCCACCAGGCTCCTCCGTCCTTGAAGATTCTCCAGGCAAGAATACTGCAGTGTGTAGCCTATCCCTTTCTCAGGGGATCTTCCCAATCCAGGAGTTGAACTGGGGTCTCCTGTACTACAGACAGATTCTTTACCAGCTGAGCTACCAGGGAAACTCATTAGAATAAATACTAGTAAATGAAAAGATTAAAGTTGAAAATAACAGATGACCAAAGGGGGGAAAAAAAGCAGCTTCAAGGAGATTGTTTTCAAAGTCTCTATTCTTTCAACATAGTTATTTCACAGGGAAGCAATAATGAAGGTATGTAAACAGATTTTGGCCCAGCTTGTGGCAGTATAAACATTTAGCCACTTTCTTGAGGGTGCTGTGCCGGGGAACCAGAGAACTCCGGGAGTCTGGTCATCTTCTGCTCTTTGAATCTCAACTTCCCAAGAGGGAAAAATACCTTCACTAGGGGAAGCAGGTTATTTCTAGGCTGAGAAGGACCACAGCCTTTTATTTCTAAACATACAAAAACACATATCCCAAAAGACGGTGATGGTAGAGATCTAGTTCTTCTTGGGTAAGCACTTCAACTGTCTACTAAAGAGTCTGCCAGCAAAAGCAAAAACAACTTGAGCTTCTCCTCAATCTCTTTTTGTTCAATACCGCTATTTTATTTCTTTATTCTACACCTCCTTTGCCACATGTATAAGATTATACGCAATTTGAGGACTGAACAGAACGTTGGAGCTTGTTCAATCCCCACTTAGTCTCTAACATAAAAACTAAAGCCCAAAATGGTCGCATGGGCTGAATTAATATGTTCTTTATTTGCATATTTCTTTTAACTGAACTTAACTCTTCTGTGTGGGCCCTGCCCAGGCCTAGACTTTAAACTCCATGAACATCTAGGGACTACTTATTAACCACAAAAGTTCAGAATCAAGAGCAGGTGAGAACAATGACATACCTAAAGTGAGGCCAGTCAAATGTAAGGAATAAAATGAAGAGAAACAGCACTCGATGGTACACCTGATAGAAAAATTGCACGGAATATGAAAATCTCGGTGGTCGGAGGAATATCTTGTGGGACTTCAGCTCTGTCTAGGATCCCAGAGACCCTGGGGAACATCCTTACAGGCCTTTCATTGGAAATGTTGGGGCAGGCATAGCCCTGACCCCTCTGCCAGATTACCCCTGGCCCACCCCATGCCCAAAAGGGTGGAAATCAACACCGAGCAGAGGACTTCCCTGGTGGTCCAGTGGTTAAGAATCCACCTTCCAATGCAGGGGATGAGTGTTCAGTCCCTGGTCAGGGTACTAAGATCCCACATGCCACAGGGCAACTAGAGAAACCCACATGCCACAAAGACCCAGCACAGCCAAATAAAAAATAACAACAAAACACCACAGCCAGGAGCCCTATGACACAGAGACAGAGAATGAATATTTAAGAATGAAATGTAAAATCCTTCTCAGACTATATCCCGAAGATGTGAAACTTGAAAGGTGACCAAAGCAAGGGAACACCTCATATAAAGGCATATAAGTTGCTTAGATTCTTCTAATTGGGTAAGGGCAAAAAGAGAGGGCAACACATACCTCCTCCCCACCAGACTGCAGGGTGAGACTGGATATGAGCACACTGGGTGCTGGGAGTGGGAGGGACAGATACCAAATGACCATCACGTTCTCTTCCTGGGTCATGACTATAAACAAAGCAGGCACACATCTGCCATCAGTTATCACTGTCCCTAAGGGACCAAGGTCCAGCTTTGCCACTGCCGTCAAGCAGGAGACTTCAAGCAGTTCCTTCTGCTCCTCTCCACCTCCAAGACTAGCTAGAAAGAGAAGAGGTCCCAGGGATCTCCTTGAGGTCCCTTCCAACCTAAGTGACTAAGACTCTCCTTGGCCTTGTTGGAAAGAAGGAGCTGATCAGTACAGGGTGAGCTTGCCAGCCTAAAACTAAGCTAATGTGGACCCTGGACCTAGACCACCCAGGTTCAAATCCTCAGCCAGCTGCTTGCATGACCTTGGCCAGCTTTCATAACCTCCCAAATGCCTCAGTCTTCCTACTGTATAAACTGGGAATAACAAGAGTCTCCATCTCAGTGTTGTAGCCAGGAGTAAACGAGATACAAATGAAGCCTTTGCAAGCACTTCATGTATAGAAGATCTCCATCTCCATCTCCATCTCCATCTCTCTAAGTTTCTCGCCCACCTGCTCTGGACATTTTTCCACCCAGATATACAATCACTGCAGGTGACTGCTGTCGTGAAATTAAAAGATGCTTACCTCTTGGAAGAAGTTATGACCAACCCAGACAGCATATTAAAAAGCAGAGACATCACTTTGCCAACAAAGGTCCGCCTAGTCAAAGCTATGGCTTTTCCAGTTGTCATGTATGGATGTGAGAGTTGGACTTTGTTAAAGAAAGCTGAGTGTCAAAGAATTGATGCTTTTCAACTGTGGTGTTGGAGAAGACTCTTGAGAGTCTCTGGACTGCAAGGAGATCCAACCAGTCCATCCTAAAGGAAATCAGTCCTGAATATTCATTGGAAGGACTGATGCTGAAGCTGAAGCTCCAATACTTTGGCCACCTGATCCTAAAAACTGACTCATTTGAAAAGACTCTGATGCTGGTAAAGATTGAAGGCAGGAGGAGAGGGGGACAACAGAGGATGAAATGATCGGATGGCATCACCAACTTGATGGACATGAGTTTGAGAAAACTCTGGGAGCTGGTGATGGACCGGGAAGCCTGGCATGCTGCAGTCCATGGGGTCGCAAAGAGTCAGACACAACTGAGCGACTGAATTGAACTAAACAATCTTTGCTGATCACCAACAGAACACATTCTCATGGGTGGAGAGAGACATGAAAGAGATCCAAAACTATTATACTGGAAGACTGTTCCATGTGGGATATTATTTTTTTTTAAAAAGCATCTTACCAGCACACTAGGACTTAGCGGGCTGGGCTGAGAATGCAGCACTAGGGAGCGGGAGCTTAAGCAGGACTGGGTGGGTGAGGCTTAGGTAGGAGTTGCTGGGCAGTACACCAAGGACCAGCACCTACCAGCAACTCCTCCCTTCCCCATGAGAGAGGGATGCAGAATCAGTGAGGCTGTTATTCTTCTACCAATAACCTTGAAGTGATTACATTTTTAAACAAAATAAATCAGTTGCAAACACGAGTAGTTAACTCTTTCAGGTAAGGAAGTATTTGGGTACATCTGGCTCCTGAGTTCACAGGCAACAAGGTGGGATCAATACTCCTTAGCCATCCTAGGTTGCTGCCCCAACTGGGGCCAAGGTCCAGCAAGCATTAACACAGGCATGGCAGTGGGGGCGCCCCTTTAACGGGAGAACTGACTGCACAAGCCCAGCCACAACAGCTTAACGCCCCTGCCTTTCGAGATTTTTATTTTTGAGGCTGGACAAAGGCCCTGACAAAAAGGCCCTGTCCTGTTTCCAGAAGGCTAGGTATTCAAACAAGAGAACTGTGGGATTCTGAAGAAAAAAAGATTCCTATGACCTTTATTATGCACAAGTACAGCCTTCCAGATATCACAAAGTCAGGGAAGGGCAGACTTAACTATGGTAATGGAAAAAAAAAGAAAAAAATGGAGGAAATGGCAACCTACTCCAGTATTCTTGCCTAGGAAATCCCATCGATAGAGGAACATGGTGGGCTACAGTCCATGGGGTTGCAGAATCCAACATGACTGAGCACACACACAGAGAGAAAGTGGGCAAACACAGATCAAGTCCCAACTCTTCCAGCTGAGAACACTGTTACAGTACTAAGGCTCCTGGGACCCATCTTGGCAACTTTCCAAGGGCTATTAGTTTGCCTTAACACAGGGAAAGAGAAGGTCAGATGCATTAAAAGTGAGAAGATAATTTTGAAGGAGGATGTCTTCATACCCAACACCAGCACCCACCAAACGCAGCCTGATAAACACTCAGTGAAAACCTGTAGCTGGTACTGAGGTCACAGCCATGCTCAAACTTTTCGTGTTGACTGTTTTGGGTACATAGCTTAGACTGGCAACTTTAAGAAGATGGGGTTGGGGTGACCTTAACTCAATTTCAAACAGAAATCTTAAAAGTTTAGCCATCTATTCAATATCCTGGAATAAACCATAATAGAAAAGAATGTATATATGTGTGCATGACGGAGTCATTTCGCTATACAGCAGAAATTGATATAACACTGCAAATCAACCATACTCTGATTTAAAGAAAAAAAAATTTTTAAGTTTAACCATCTTCCAGCTATTAAGAGTGACTCTATGCTTCAAAGCAATTATGAACTTTAAAGGCAGCCTAGTAAAACGTGCCCTGGCGAGCACCAAATTTATTTCTCACATAAGCCTCTCAACTGTCACCCACCTGACACTCTCTCCCAAATATAAAGGTATTACCTCTCTCTTTCTTAAAGTACCTAGATTCTGAAACACACGCATTTTCCTTCAGCCAAAACTATCTGTTAACAGTTCACCTGACACCAAAACCCTTCCCCAAAATTTGACATCCCCCCTAACAAACCCCCAAGATAATGCCCCCCACAGCATCAACTTTTCCAAGACCTCCTGTGCAGAATGCCACCCTCAACAGCCACTCCACCCTCCTACAGCTAGGAGGCCAAGACACACAAGGAGGAGAAAAGAATGAATCCTCTCCGCTCTTTAGGAGTCTAGGGAAGGAGAAGAGCAACTACCTGCCTGGAGGACCAGAGTGCAAAAGGACAAGAACTTCCCAAACAAGGTCTTACTGATGAATGCTCTCGGCAAGTTTCCAGATAGTTCTGCAGGGGACAGTGGTCACTGTCTGTACCCTGCCAAAATCAACCTGACAGTGACTCTGCAATGACTTAGAGCATTAAGTCTCTGCAATGACTTAAAGCCACATGGAGTATTAAGAGGCTCACTTCACAGCAGAGGAATCAAAGGCACTCCCTGGGCTAGGATCACTGAGGATTCTGGCGCTGCAATGCTTTTGGAGGCCAACTGGGCAAAGGCTGGTTGTTTATGTTTAAACTGAGAAAACTGAACAGGAAGGGAGCAAATTTGAATTCCTGTGATCTCCTAGGGTCCCTTCCAGCCCCAAGATGCTACCAAAGAACATTGCATATGCACATACATGTATGTGTACATACTTCTTTATAAAAATGCATGTACGGATGTGTGAATATATATAAATGAGCACTATAGTCACACTTCCAAACACAAAGCACTTGAGATGCGTACAGCTGAGGCAATTCAGAGACGCTTGAGCTGCTGGAACACAGATGCCACTGGCAGATCTGGGCAGAGCCACCCGGTCCTCCTGCCTACCACTGCTGGCGCCTTCAAACCAACCTGCAGCCATTTGTGTAGGCGCAAACCCTGCAAAGTCCCAAACTGGTCCCCTAGCAACTCCAGTCACAAGTATCCCGGACTCAAGAAGGTGGGCTGGAACCAAGGAGGGGATGAAAAAAAGTAAAGACCAAACTTCTATCCAGGAACCCAGGTCTGCCAATCAGGGGTCCAGAAGAGCAGCGTCCTGCTTCTCTTTCCCCTCACCGTCCCTAAAAGAGGTAAAAGGTCACCCTCTTCTGCCACTGCCATCACCTCTTCTCAGGGTCTCTCTACTTCAAATTGACTACTTGGTAACTGAAGAAACTAAAAAGTCCTCTATAAAGCGGCGCTTTGCTCTAATCCTAACAGAGCAAACCAAATTTGATGGTTTCCTATCTCAGCCCTGAACAATAAGAGCAAAAAGAATTTGTGCTGGGGGTGGGGGTGGGGGCAGGGAGGAATAAAAGTTCATTTATTAAGAAACACCTGTGATAGTTTACCCCTCGGTGAAAAACAGTTTGGCGATTTTCTCCAATCAAAATGGAAGAACTTCTGATCTGAGTTAAGGATCAGGATGTAGGTAGCTAAACTGGGGGGATGGGATGGAGGGGGAAGAGGTAGTGTCTCTCTAGGAATAAAACCCACAGTCAGGTCCTGAAAATAA
Source organism: Antilocapra americana (assembly GCA_007570785.1). Classification (NCBI taxonomy): domain Eukaryota; kingdom Metazoa; phylum Chordata; class Mammalia; order Artiodactyla; family Antilocapridae; genus Antilocapra; species Antilocapra americana. The sequence continues at coordinate 10,757,971 of ML660200.1, read as the reverse complement.
ACCGAGGCGGGGCGCACCGGCTTCCCACCCGCCCCTCTTTAGAATGAGATTCCACCTCTAACACTCGGATCCGAGTTGTTTACAGGTGCAGTACTGTCATACCCTGGGGAACCCCGCACAAACCTCAGCCTTCCGCTCCCCAACTTCACAGCCCTCAAAGTGCCCAGCCGTTCCTAACTGGGCAGTCAGGTCCGGGTGCAGACGGAGGCGTCCGCCCTGGGCCGGGCCTGGCAGTCAGCGACAGGAGTACCGGGCCTCAGACCTCGACTCGGGCATCTCTGAAAACCCTCTGCATCGCCAGGTTATCTCAGCCAGCAAGCGCCCGGCACCCGGTCGGCGCTCCAAACGCCGCTGGACAATGCAAGCGCCACCTCTTTTCTCTTCCGCGCGGCAGCTACGAAACCACGGCTTTGTGTGTGACAGCAAGTGTGTGCGCGCGAACGTCCCCGGGCTCACACACCCCCTTTCACCCAGTCTGCTCACCGCGCCTGGTCCGCGCGCGCGGCGAGCGCATCCAGAGCGGGTCCTTACATCAAGCGGCCTCACCGCCATGCCTCTGGCCACCCGGCCTCGGACCTGGCCTCGGGAAGCTGGGGGCAACATTCACGCCCCCGTTCTCAGCCGCAGGGGCGACCGATGGGAGCAACGCCGGGAGCCTGGCAAAGACGAGGCAGGGGCCGGGGGGAGGCTAAAGGGCCACTGGCGCGCGCCGCGCCCCCAAGTTTGGCAGCCGCTGGCCGGGAGGGGGCCGAGAGGGGGCCTGGGCGGCTCGCGACTAGGCAGGAAGTTCCCAAGGCCGCACTGAGCATGCTCTCGGGGATTGTGTGAGCGGGTGTGGGCTCCGCGTTCCCCGCAGCCTCTCCGGCCAGGCAGCCTCCGGAGCGCGCGGGCGGGATCCGGGGCCCGCGAAGGTCCCTTAAGGGTGGGGGGCACCCCCGGCCTTCCCTGGTCCCCTGAACCAGGGCACCGGCCCGCCACATCTCTCTTTCCCAGGGGTCAGGGGCCAGCCTTCCTTCTTTTACTCCCCAGCGGCCGGTGGCTGAGCCCGCCCAGCGCTCCCAGGTCCCGGGGACCCTAGCCCGGCCCACACCCTCAGCGTGACCCCACCAGGCTCCTCCTCGGTCCGAGCGCCCATCTACCTCCCTGGCCGCTCGCCTCCAGTCCGCGCAACCAAAGCCTCCTCCGGACAGTCCCTTGAAAAGCCCACAACCCCCACTTCCCAAGAGCCATGGAGACCTGCAGACTCCCCTGAGAGGCGGCTGCCCCGGGCAGGTGGGCGCCTCAAGGCGTATCCCCGGCCGCACTCTCGGGTCTCTCAGCCCGGCCAGGGCACCCAAGCAGGCGGCGGGGTAGCCGAGGGAGGAAGACCCCAGCCGCTCAACCCACGGTGCAGACTCTTCACCCACCCCCGCACCCAGCTCCCAGCTCCCCGCGCCCTCCGCGGTCCCTTCTGCGTTCATCTCCCCGCGGAGATGGAGAGCTTCGACGCGATCGCCCCGACCCACTGGCTCTCACCTCCTTGTTTGAGCAGTAGCAGCAGCCGGGAGTGCCTGCCAGCCCCTGTCCCCGGGGGAGCCCACAGCGCGGCGGGGCACGGGGTCGCGGCGCCCCGAGCCTGCGGCGCGGCTACCTGGGCTGGATCGCGCCCGGGGCCGCCGCGGCAGCCGCGGGAGCCGCAGGGCCGCCGCCGAGCGGGCCGCGGCAGGGACAGTCTGCAAACTCTCAGCCCTGGCGGGGCCGCGCGCGGCGCGTCCACGGTCGGCCTGGACACTGCAGAGTCGTTCCTCCGGGGCTCGGCCGACCAGGGCGGGGGGCTCTGTCTGCAATTTCTCCCCACCCTCCCTCACGGACCCCTCCAACTTCCCTCTAGCTTCTGAGCTCGCAGCTCTCTAAGGCAGGGATTCCGGCCAGGGACGTTCGGCAAACTCCCCGCCCTCCCCGCGGAGCGCTCAGCCAATTCGGAACGCCCCAGCCTCTTAGGGGTCGTCTGCAAACTCCCAACCCTATCGGAGAGGACTTCTACCAACCCCTCAGTTCCGCAACCCAAAGGGAAAAGGGAGCAAAGGAGACACTTTGCGGCCACAGATAACAATGTAGCAAGGCCAGGGGCAAGTATGCAAATACTGATGTGACAATGCATCCTCCAGAGAGGTGCAGTCCAGGCCACTCAGCACCAGGGACCTTCCTTCAGCAGTGAAGCCCAGTGGGGGAAGATTATGGACTCAACCATCTATAGGTACAGGCTGCTTGAATCAATGCCCTGAGCATCAATTTCCAACTTTGGGGAACGGGTTACATGAAGCAGTATGAATTTAAGCCTGGGTTTTGTGACCTTGAGCAGGCCACTTGACCATCTGAATTCAATTTCTTTATCTACGAACATAATAAATGGCATTTCTTGAGGTTATCTTGAAGATGAAATAAAATATACATAAAGTGCTTAGCAATACGTGGCACATAGTAGGTGTTCAATAAATAAACTCCATTTCTCTTACTCTTTCCTGCTCCCACCCCCGGGTTTTATGAATACCCTGGACCGGCTAAGGGAACATTGCACTGTTATAAATTCAAAAAGAAATAAAGCATCCCATGCCCTGAAGGCACCACAGAGAACATTGACTGACACGACATATTAAATCCAACCAAGCCCCAGGAGAGAGAACATTGTACATTTACATCTCTAAGTATTATAGATCCTTGTTAAGCAGTATCTGGAATGGAAGGAGAGTGGCCTGGTGAATTACCTAAGGGTGGAAATGACAAGGTTAATAACCCCACTGAGTTCCAAGCCCTTGTCACTACATCAAGTTACTGTATGAGTGTTTATGTTCAACTTTCCCTTACCCTCCCTGCAGAATTTCTCCACCCCCATTTTACTGTCTGCCTAGAGTCTTCTTTCTTCAACCTAGATCACCCTATTCTCATGCTCACCCTCTTCAGCAAAGGCATTTAAAAACTAAAGACCAGCAAAGGCATTTAAAAACTAAAGATAATGGAGTTCTTAGACCCTAGAAATGACTTAGTCCAAGTGCCTCACATTGTAAGTAAGCTCTCGTGGCCACCCAGCTGGTTAGGGAGATCTCCTTTCTCCAGAATCTTAGTATCCATAGAACACACCCTGTAGCCTCTCCTGCACTGAGCTACTCTAGACTCCAGGCACATTAGATCAATCAGTCGTATTTTTAATTCAAGCTGAAAGAAATGACTCTAACACTTCCTGACCAGATGAGCCCCAAATTATCAGCCACTTAGATCCTCCGGTGTCAGAAACTGTCTGGATAATGACCAAACGCCACAAGGAAATCTCTATGGGCAGGATGATTCCTCTTAATGAGACCTTTTAGTAAAATCCCAGGAATGTTGGGAGTCATGGTTTTCTCTCAGTCCCTTGAAAGAAAAACATCTCTCCCTCTCTGGACACTGGGAGGGAAATAGAAGAATGGTGACATCTGGTGGTCAGGACTTTCTGTGCTTTGGATATGGATGGTACAGATTCTGATCCTAATAAATTCACTTTGAAGCCAAGTTTCTGCAGGTGCTTAATAATTGTACCACCTGGTTGCCTAGTGATTTCTGAAAGACATTGATTATTTGAACCCTGTGGACCCACTGCTATACAGGATATTACAGATGGTTATTATTTCAGGATATTTTCTATACAAAAGAGTATGCAATGGCACCCCACTCCAGTACTTTTGCCTGGAAAATCCCATGGACGGAGGAGCCTGGTGGGCTGCAGTCCATTGGGTCGCTAAGAGTCAGACATGAATGAGCGACTTCACTTTCACTTTTCACTGTCATGCATTGGAGAAGGCAATGACAAGCCAGTCCAGTGTTCTTGCCTGCAGAATCCCAGGGACGGGGGAGCCTGGTGGGCTGCCATCTATGGGGTCACGTGGAGTCGAACACGACTGAAGCAACTTAGGAGCAGCAGCAGCATATAGAGAAGTAAAGTATATTTAGGTGTAATATTCATATGTACATACATCATATGTATTTATATAATATATATTTGTATTACATATATTCTATTTGTATGAATAATATACTTCAATGCTTTTGAGGGAAATTATATTATCTCAATTGTTTTCTTTATAAAGTTAAGATTGTAACTTATAATAATAATTGCTAAAGGACACCACTTTGAGATGTAAAGTTGCTTACTAGGATGGAGTTGTATGTTTCATCATGTTCTCTCAAGAGAAAATTGATTACAAGTTTAGAGAGGAAGAAAATAAGACAGTGGTGTTTCAATAGTTGAAAGCCCTGGCAGCTGATGGTCAAGTCCAGGCTTACATGATGAATAGTGATTCATTCTCTGGATTTCATCACTTATGAACAAAGGTGTTAGGTTCAAAAAAGAAAATGTTTGAAATTAATTCACAACAATGCAACAATGTCTGTTGGTGTTACTAAATGTTCCCCATTTCTTTCCATGTTTGTTCCAGGTACCATCCTTGAGCTAATTGCTCAATTATAAACTTAGAAAACACAATTCTGTCCATACAATCAAGTCCATTGTTTCTCAGAATTGCTTATTAAATTCTATGTGGATTATGTTAAGCTTTTTAACAACTTATAGAGTAGATTTTACTATACTCACTACATAGAAAAAGAAGCCAAGACTGAAAAGTTAGCTAATATACTCACCAGAAGGCACTACTGAATAGTCAGTCAGGATTAAATGGAAAATTCTCCTGACCTCAGAGCCCAAAATCTTTCTACCATGTTGTGTTGCCCACCCTCAGGAAGAAATGAAGATCAGAAACCACTCTGAAGGGTACACTGAAAACTAAAGGGGATACTTAAGATACTACAGATAAACCACATTTCCTGACCTATTCAAATTGAAAATTATAAGCAACAAAATAACAACTAAACATGTAAACCTTATAAAGCTGAGACCCATGTGATTCTGTCTTTGAAGCAGCTCTCCAAAATAAAGGAATATTTTTCCTGCCCAGGACCTGATCTATCTTTAATGGATTGAGAATCACCCACTATGTAATCCTGAGTGACTCCTAACATTCCCATTAATGATTGTTGTTCCATCACAGGTAATTTTTAACTTTAACTTTTATACTTGTTTATAATTGCTTATAAAGGAAATTTCTGTATTTCAGATCCTATTAGTCTAGTCTAAATTGTGTCTGACTCTCGTGACCTCATGGACTGTAGCCTGCCAGGCTCCTCTGTTCATGGGATTCTCCAGGCAAGAATGCTGGAGTGGATTGCCATTTCCTTCTCCAGGGGATCTTCCCGACTCAGGAATTGAACCTAGGTCTCCTGCATTGCAGGCCAATTCTTTACTGACAGAGCTACAAGGGAAGCCTTCTCTTGGAAGACAAGTTGGCCCCAGTATGAAGCCAAATCACATTTGAGAATGTCAAATGTTTACAAATTTCATACCTTAAAAATGATAGAGTATATTTTAAAGATAATCATAACACTTAAGAGGACAGTATTTGTAAAAACCTCCTACTTTTAGTTCTTCCTATATATGATTGTATTGATGGTGCTTTATTAGTTTCCAATTGCAAACGTAACAAATTACCACAAACTTGGTGGCCTAAAATAATGCAAACATATTATCTCAGACAGTTCTGGAGGTTAGAAGTTCTAAACGATTATCAAGGGGATAAAATCAAGTGTCAGCAGAATTGGTTTCTTCCGGAAGATCTAAGAGAGGATCTATTCCTTGCTGCATCTAGCTTCTAGAGGTTGCAGCATTCTTCAACTGCTGGCTACATCATTCCAATCGTTGCTTCTGTCAAAACATCACTTTCTCACTACCTCTGTCTTATAAGAGCCTTGTGATTATATAGATCACTTGGATAATCCAGGATGATTGTCCCAACCAAAGATGCTTAACAGTCATAGCTGCAAAGTCTCTTTTGCCATATAAGGTAATATTCACAGGTTTCAGAAATTAGGTTGTGAACATCTTTGTTGTTGTCGAGTCACTGAGTCATGCCCACCTCTTTCTGACCCTCTGCTCTGCACGTGCTAGGCTTCCTTGTTCTTCACTGTCTCTTGAAGTTTGCTCAAACTCATGTCCATTGAGTACATGATGCCATCCAAACATCTCATTCTCTGTCCCTCCCTTCCCCTCCTGCCCTCATTCTTTTCCAGCATCAGGGTCTTTTCCAGTGAGTCAGCTCTTCGCAGGAGGTGGCCAAAGTACTGGAGCTTCAGCTTCAGCATCAGTTCTTACAGTGAGCATTCAGGGTTGATTTCCTTTAGGATTGACTGGTTTGATCTCCTTGCAGTCCAAGGGACTCTCAAGAGTCTTCTCCAGCCCTGGAGGATCCTTATTCAGCTCACCAGACTGTCTTCTGACCCCTAAAGATTTACATCCATCTCACATCAAAATATATCATCCTTTTCCAACATCCTCCAAAGTCTCAACTTATTACAACATCAACTTACAGTCTAAAATCTCTTTGTATATTTATCAGTTCGACAGTCCCAAACCACTTAACTAAATCATGGAAATTAAGAATGAGTGAGACTGTGAGTATAATCCATCCCGGGCAAAATTTTTTTCTGTCCCTAGATCTGTGAAACTCGAAAACAAATTATCTGATCCCCCACATAGAATGGTGAGATAGCCATAGGATAATAGTTAAAGACATTCCCATTCAAAAAGGAATAAAATAGAGGAAGATGCCACTATTCAAAATGCTGGGCAATTTTGAAGTCCAACTGTGAAAACATTATTTCAAGGCCTGTTTTAATCTTCTGTGGCTCTACTGTCTAATCCACTCTCAGTCATGGTTCCTTTTTAAAGAAAAGTAAGACCAGTTTTCACCTGAATAGTTTTACCTATCTGTTTTCATGCCTGTGGAATTTTGAGAGTCAACAGTCTTTTTAAGTTTTGTCCTCTCTCTGTTCCCTTCAGTTGAAGCTGGCAATATTTCTTCTCATATTACAACATCAAAAACCTCATGGGTCTCCCATGCATGTCCCAGAGATGTCTTCCACTAGAAAACATGCTTCTCCACATATTTTTCCTGGATAGGTCTGAGATGGCTAAAGAGATTGATGGATCACATGCCTAAGTTTTTCAAAGAAACCACTGTGCGACAGAATATATATATATACACACATATAAAAATATGTATATCTGTTGTTCAGTTGCCAAGTTGTGTCCGACTCTTTGAAACCCTGTGAACTGCAGCTTGCCAGACGTCCCTGTCCCTCGCTATCTCCTGGAGATATATATTTGATTCCAGGTCCTAGCAAAAGACTGTCCAGCCACATCCTTGGCTTTCCCTCTAGAGCATGCTTTCCTAACAGTAAACCTCCTACTTTTAGCCAAAATCTGGATAGGCTGAGAATTTCCAAAATTACTTAGTCCTAATTCTATTTGCTTAATAGTACTTTTATCAATTTATCTCTTTCTTCTTGGATTTTACTACAAGCAACAGGAATAAGCCAGGTTGTACCTTCAACACTTTGCTTGGCAATCTCTTCAGTTAAATATCTAATTTCATCATTGACAAATTCTTCTTTTCATGTAAATGTAGGACACAAGTCAGCTAACCTTTCTGCTGCTATATATTAATAGCAAGAATCTTCTTTTCTCTGGTTTTGAATAACATTTTCCTCATTTCCTCCCAAGCCCTTACCAGCAATCTTTAACCCCCATATTTCTACTAACCGTGTATTCCAGGCACTCTAGGCTTTTTCTAGCATACTCTTAGAACTTCTTCCAGCATTTATCACTTATCCAATCCTGAAGTCACGTCCACATTTTTAGATGTTTGTTACAACAGCACCTCACATCCAGATACCAAAATCTGTAGTGGTTTTCAATTGCTGCTCTAACAAATTACCACACCATAGTGGCTTAAAGAACACCAATTGACTCTCTAAGCTTGGAGGTCAGAAGTCTAAAATCAAGGTGTTGACAGGGCTGCATTTCTTCTGGAGGCTTCCGGGGACATTCTGTTCCCTTGCCCTTTCCAACTTCTAAAAGTTGTCTTCTGTCCTTGGCTCGTGGTCCCATATGTCACCTTTTCTCCCTCTGCTACCATTGTCCCAGGTTCTTCTAACTCAAATCTCCTGCCTCCCTCTTATAAGGACCTTTGCTGTTACATTGAGCAAATCCAGAAAATCCAGGATAATTACTGCATCTGAAAATCCTTAATTTGATCACCTCTTAATTTAATCACACTCAAAATTTCCAGAGATTTGAGTGTGACAAATTTGTGCTGCTCTTTTCAGCCTACCCTAGGCCCCAATTCACCACTCCTTGGAACTGTGCCCCTGGTCATGTCCTTTTACAGTGCCCTCTTTCTGTGATAGGGCGTCCTCCTCACCCTCGGACTCTGAGGTTGGCCTTGTGATTTGCTTTGGCTCATAGAAAGAGGCAAGTGATGCCCTCAACGGGTCTTTCAGATTTCCTACTGCCTCTGAGCTCTTGCCATTGCCATAAGAAGGAATGTTTCCATCAGTCTAGCCCAGTGGTCCCATGAGATAGATGAGGAATGTGTGGGTCACAGTTGCCCCAGAGAAACTCAGTGTAGGCTGAAGCCTCCAGCTGCTCCACAGACAAAATAATAAGCACAGTTAAGAGCAGATAGTCTCTGCCACTAACCCTCAAATGTGAGAAATAAATGCTTATGGCTGAATGCCACTTACTCTAGGGTGATTCGTTAGGCAGCAAGACAATTCTTTTTATTTCCACAATAACTGTAAGGCCTAAGGGAAAATTACCCATACCCATCCAATTGTTCAAAACACCCTACAGTCACGTGAACTTTAGCACACACACATACACACACTTCATTTTATAGAATATGAAACAAACTTTTAATGCTTTATAAAAACTGCTTCCAAAGAAAACATCATGTGGGCTGAAGCAAAGAGGAATCAGAGAAAAATTGGAGAAGGCAGTGATTTAAAATAGAGGTATGTTCCACGTATCTTGGAAAATCCCCAACAGAAGTTGAAATTATGAGGGAGGGTGTTTACTGAAATCAGTCTCCTAAAGACCTGAAACGTCTGTAAAGAACACCTTCAGGTCATGCACACTGACTCTTCCTTGTTTCACAAATTTTGAAAATTAGAGAGTGTTTCCCAAAGAATTCTTTGTAACCCTAGTTTGGCAGTCTTAACTGATGCTGCTCTTGTAGGTTTAGTCATCGTGTCCTGATAGACAACTAACCATATACATCTCTTCCCAACTCCACGTTCAGCAGTTCAGTGACTTCAGGTGACAGCTAGTAATGAGCTTTGGTGGAGCATTTACACCACGGAGGTCTTGCTTCACTCTGGATATATGCACTGAGTCATAATAGCAAGTGCATTTCTTACACTGGGTCATAGTCAGAAGCTCTGAAGGCCATGGCTCCCATAGTGATTGAGTAAACCTCAATTTCCTGCAGTACTAATGATCTATTTGGGCAAAACATTTTTGCCCCTGGAAGTAAAGCCTGACACAGTAACAAAGCAAATGGTAACATTACCCACATTAATTTGGAAACAGGCATTTTTCTGTGGAAGCTTCTGCCATGGGTGTTTAGGTTTCTGTGTATCCCTTTGTCCTCTAGCTAGCTGCAGCAGCTGGGGGCCAGAGAGTATGTGTTTGTAGATATTTCATCCTAATGCTTCAGGCTACAAATTACAATTTATGTCAGTAATAAAAGAATGGGTGTTTTCTTTGCCTAACTTCAAAAGACAGCGGTGGTCCCTCCCCACATTCTCTCAGACCAGGCCATTGCCCCAGCAGCGCTATTCTGAAGTGAGGTGGGGGACAGCACTGACTTTGAACCATGCTGGTGGCCGCTGTCTGCATCCTGCAGGTCCTTGCCTGGCAGTTTGAGAGACTTTATGCTCAAGAATAATTCACCAGCTCACCTGGGCTGGAATTTGAAGCAAATCCCGTGTAGGTTGGAACAATCTCTGTGTTAACACAACAATGTTAAAAGCTAATTTTGTGTATTCATCCTGAGGAGGAGGCTGAGATGTTGCTCTTCATTGAATTTCCATATTTTGATGAAACATCATATGTTTTGACAAACAAACCCAATATTTTCTCTTGCTTTATGACTTTCTGTGTATCCTGAATCTCAGACACACTTAAGAGTGTGCCTTAAGTCTTGGTGCCTCTCTGCTCGTTTTACTGAGTATCCCACTTTCACTATAGCAGAAATTTAAACAGGGGCACTAGGGATAGATACTGATATAAAATGCACCTTCCTGGAGCTATATGGTGCTAACCATCTCAAAAACCCTTAGTCAAGTTTATTTCCTACCCCTACCTCCCTTACACACACAATGAGGGTGGCACTGGCAGGACCCACATCCCAATTTCCAAAGCCTCACTGTTTGATCAATTGACTAAGTCACTCTCACCTAAATAGCCATCTGGTATCAAGTTAAGCTCTTACCCACCCCCAAAGCTTTTAACTAGATGGGTGCCACCAAGCAGCAGAAGACCAAGGAAAGCCCCAAAGAATAACAATGGTGGAAGGTCTAGTTGACGTCATAGGTAATTCTACATGCCAGACATCATTCTTGGGGCTTCACATCTATAAAATCACACAACTCTTCTAAAACAGATGCCATTAGCATCATTTTACAAATGAAGAAAACCGAGGTTAAATAACCTGCTCAAGATCTCAGAGCCATTTGTGGCAAAATCTGGATTGAAACCCAGAGAGTTTGGCCCCAGGGCTGACTTTTAGCAAGCCACCCCTGACTGTAAACCCTTTACCTCCTTCTCCAGACTGAGGTCTAACTCATGAGAGAGGCCCAAAGGGCTCTCCTCTTCTTATCCTCTGCTATCTCTCCAGCCTCAACTTTCCCTGGCCCTCCTCCCTCCACCTCTTCCCACACTGACCCACTCTCACTGCCCTGAGCTTGCAGCACTGCTTGAAGATGCTTTGCAACAAGTTACTCCCATCCTGTAACACATCAAATGAATAGGAAGGTCACTGACTATGTCTAAAGTTATATTTTTCAAAGACAAATCCCTTTGACTATTAGTGTTTGACTTACATGTACTAAAAAAGATATTGTTATGATGCATCTTACAATGGATTACAATGATAAGTGTGGTATGGTGCCAATGTTAAAAGCCACTAAGATGACAATAATATCTAGAACTTCCATTTAGTTGCCTGATAAGCCCTCAATATTTTAAAACTTGAGCTGAGCCCTGACTCCAGGAAAAGAGCAGCAGATGAGAAATCCTATTATTTTCTTTTTTTAAATTTAAGTGTAGTTGAAGTATAGTTGAAGTTCCAATACTTTGGCCATCTGATACGACAGCTGACTCATTGGAAAAGACCCTGATGCTGGGAAACATTGAGGGCAGGAGGAGAAGAGGGTGACAGAGGATGAGATGGTTGGATGGCACCACCAATTCAATGGACATGAACTTGGTCAAACTCTGGGAGATAGTGAGGAACAGGAAGGGCTGGTGTGTGCTGTCCATGGGGTCACAAAGAATCAAACACGACTTAGCAACTGAACAACATAGTTGATTTACAATGTTGTGTTAGTTTCAGGTGTAGAGCAAAGTAATTCAGTCATATATATATAATCATATATATATATATACAAAGAATCTGTAAAAGAAAATCTATGTGTATATAGGCATGTGTGCATATATATATGTGCTCTCTGAAGCACATAGAGAATTTTCCCCCCAAATGCTTTAGCATCAGTTGCTGTCCTGTGACAAAACAAGAATTTGGTTTCCTCTCTATTAAAATGACAAAATTTGCTGAGATGATTGGTCTGCTCTTTTAAGAGGCTGCAAAAGATAATTTTTACCTTCTGTGTAATCTTCCTAGATACTAAAATTCTTTAAAAGAATAATTTCCTATTCTTGATGTTGACTGTCATGTTCTTAATTATTTAAGAGAACAAAGCTTGCTCACTTTTGAAAAAGCTAAGTAAGGTTTCTTGAACACCACAGCACCACCTGTTTCCTTTTTAAATCTGTTATTGTCACTTTGATTAAATAGCCAAGTATTTATTCTCCGCAACCTATGATCCTCTTTTAACCAGTGTTCCAATCTCCTGACAAGTTTTGATATTTTGCCTTCTTTAAATTAAATCCTAAATGATATCTCTTACTTTTAAAGCTGTCTTTAAGATTTTCTAGAGGGCCCCTAGAAAATCATAAGCAATTTCAGCTTGTGAAGAGACGTGCTGGAAATAGGTTTATTTGATATGCTACAATTGTTGAATTGCATGGAAAGCATTGTCAAATCAGAAAAGATACTTAAACTTTCCTAGGTCAAATTTGTATGGGTAAATATTATTAATATAATTATTTTGAAATGATATGCCCTATCTTTAAAGTAACCTAATATGAGAATGCTGTTTTCTACTGGGACTCTGGTTGACATAATTAAAATTTATTTTAGGACCTCAGGAGACATTTTGGTTTGAGGGAATCCACTTTCCAAACATTCCTTGGGAGGACAATGGCTTCAAAGATTAAGGCCCACCATGATCTGGTCCCTTTCTCATCTTTATATATCTTCTCACACATTTCATGCTGGAGTCAACTGAAATGATCAATATTTGAAGTTCCCCAAGTGTGGAATGTTATTTTGACCCAGGCTGAAACACACACTCACCTAATCTGGCAAACTCTTACCACTTTTCAGGATCCAAGGCAAGTATCCTTTCTAGAAATCTCCCCTCCCTGTGCCTTTCAGGCAGGGGGGCCCACTCCCTTCTCCACAATCCCTGGTACTCACCTCTAATTCTGCATCCACCATGCTGTCCTGGAGAGGTTGTCTCCATGTCTGTCTCCGCAGGACATTCCTAGCCCCTTGAAGATAGTGCATCATGCATGCTAAGTTGCTTCAGTCGTATCCAACTTTTTACAACACAATTGACCGTAGCCCACCAGGCTCCTCTGTCTATGGGATTTTCTAGGCAAGAATACTAGGATGGGTTACCATGCCCTCCTCCAAGGGCTCTTCCCAACCCAGGGATTGATCCCAGGTCTCCCACATTGCAGGGAGATTCTTTATCGTCTGAGCCATCAGGGAAGCCCCTTTGAAGATATTTAATTTAATTCATGCTTCCCTGGGTCAGAAAGATCTACTGGAAAAGGGATAGGCTTCCCACTCCAGTATTCTTGGGCTTCCCTTGTGGCTCAGCTGGTAAAGAAACCATCTACAATGCGGGAGACCTGGGTTTGATCCCTGGGTTGGGAAGATCCCCTGGAGAGAGAAAGGCTACCCACTCCAACGTTCTGGCCTAGAGAATTCCATGGACTGTATAGTTCATGGAGTCACAAACAGTCAGATACGACTGAGTGATTTTCACTTTTCACTTTCATTTTCAGCATATAGCTTGGGTCTTCTCAGCTGGCTCTAGTGGTGAAGAATCTGCTTGCCAATATAGGAGATGCATAAGACTCAGGTTTGATCCCTGGGTTGGGAAATTTTCCCTGGGTTAGGAAATGGCAACCCACTCCAGTATTCTTGCCTGGAAAATTCCATGGGCAGAAGAGCTTGGCAGGGTACAGTCCATGGGGCCACAAAGAGTCAGATAAAACTAAGCACCATTGCATTGCATCATATGGCTTGCATATAACTAGCCCTCAATAAACACTGGGTTTGTTGAATTAATTTACAACTGATTGAACTAAACTGGGGGTTCAGTTCACATTGATATAGTGAAGAAAGAGAAGAGCATAGAAATGGAAAGAGTGGGATGTTCCATCCTGACTTTTTGCCTAGGGCAGGTTCCACGTACCTTTTATAGCCCTAACAAGAAAGAAGAGAAAACAAAAAGCTTCAGAGTTAATATCTTGGTGGCAAACTGGGTCATAGTGAAGCTGAGGGTATTTAAATTGGTCTTCTCTCTAGGGAGGCATGCTACATAAATTAATACACTGAACCATGGCCTGAAGGGCCCCAAGGCTTTAATAAATAAAGAGTTGTACTGGGCCAAATAAGAACATAACACTGCCAAATGTCCTGATGTCTCAGTTACAATAACAATGTTTCCTGGGCCTCGGCCAGTGAGCAGCTCAAAGAACATTAAAGAAATTTTGTGCTCCTTTTAAATTCCTCTTTGATTGAAGAGACAACTTTGGCATCTTCCAAAAGCAAAGCGGGCATCTCCAGTCTGCTTAGGCTCCTGCCTGACTCTGGCTTGAAAGGAAAGGCTATCTCTGGAGCCTTTCTCTCTGCACTGTTTTCTTCTCTGAGGCTTCTCCATTTATTTAGGACAAAAAGCCAGCTGATATAAAGAGACAGTTCTGCTGGGTATGCCGGGGTTTTGTTAACAAGATTTCTCTTACAGAGAAAAAGAGAATACTTCTTGGGACGAATTCCCTCTATCCCACTGTATAATATCAGGATATTTAAGCGAGATAGGATCTTAGAAATTATCCAATGTCTTATTTTACAGATGAAAAAACTAAGGTCCCAAGGGTGATCAAACACACTTACAGTCACAGAGTAGGGCCAAAATTAGTTTAGGGTTCCAATCTGGTGCTTGATTCATTCAGCACTTCCTATTCTTTGAATATCTCTAACTTTCCATTAAAAGATTGAAAAAAAATTAAAAAGAACAAAGATTGATATTTGGCCATTCATAGCACCATGGATAGACTCAGAGGGTATTGTTGTTATTGTTGTTTAGTTGCTAAGTCATGCCCGACTCTTTGTGACCCCATGGACTGCAGCACACCAGGCTTCCCGGTCCTTTACTATCTCCTGGAGTTTGATCAAACTCATGTCCATTGAGTAGGTAATGCTATCCAACCATCTCATCCTCTGTCACCCCCTTCTTCTCATTCCTTCAATCTTTCCGAGCATCAGGATGTTTTCCAGTAAGTCAGCTCTTCATATCAGGTGGTCAGAGTATTGGAGTTTCAGCATCAGTCCTTCTAATGAATATTCAGGGTCAATTTCCTTTAGAATTGAATGGTTTGATCTCCTTGCTGTCCAAGGGACTCTCAAGAGTCTTCTCCAACACCACAGTTTGAAAGCATCAGTTCTTCAGTGCTCAGCCATCTGTATGGTCCAACTCTCACATCCATACATGACTACTGAAAAAGCCATAGCTTTGACTATAAGGGCCTTTGTCAGTAAAGTGATATCTTTGCTTTTTAATACACTGTCTAGGTTTGTCATAGCTATTCTTCCAAGGAGCAAGCGTCTTTTAATTTCATGGCTGCAGTCACCAACCTCAGTGATTTTGGAGCCCAAGAAAATAAAATCCATCACTGTTTCCACTTTTCCCCCTTCTATTTATGCTAAGTAAAATAAGTCAGAGAAATATATATACTGTGCAATACTACTTATACATGGAATCTAGCAAATACAACAAACTAATGAATATAACACAAAAGAAGCAGATACACAGATATAGAGAATAAAGTAGTGGTTACCAGTGGGAGGAGAAAGGCAATATTAGGGGTAGGGAAGTGGGAGGTACAAACTACTGAGTGTAAGATAGGCTTTATGGTTGTACATTACGACAGAGGGAATATAGCCAATATTTTGTAATAATTGTAAATGAAGTGTAACCTTTAAAATTGTATTTAAAAACTTACTAGGAAATATACACAATAAAATATTGTTTACGAAAAAAGGAAGCTACTGCAGTAAGTAGTCCATATGGGAGGTGATGAATCTGAAAAAAGGATGGACAGCAGAAGTGATGAGGCAAAGACAGGGACTTCCCTGGCAGTCTAGTGTTAAGATTTCACTGCAGGGGATGCAGTTTCAATCCCTGGTCTGAGAACTAAGAGCCTGCATACCACATGGCCAAAACAGAGGTAAAGACAGCTGAGACATGTATACAGGAGGTGGACCCAAAGGGCTGTAGAAATGGATTGAATGAGTAGAGAGGGAGTTATCAGTGATCTACAGCCAGTCATAGAGAAACAATCTGCACAGCAAGATTTCTCAAGCTTTCCTCAGCACCATTAGTGTTTGGGGCCAGATAATTCTTGGTTAGGAGGAGATGTGCGGCTGTCCCAGACATGTTAGGATGTTTAGCATCATCCAGGTCTTTACTCACCAGATCCCAGCACCACATCTTGCCTTCCCCCATTTATGACAACCAAAAATGCCATAAGGTATTCCCAAGGGTCAGGGCAGGATGAGGGAGGGGAGCAAACCATCTCTCAGTAAACAACTGACCTGAATACCAGCAGCGTTGGCATCACAAGAAATTTTGTTATAAAAGCATCTTCTGGAGCCCCAAACCAGATCTACTAAGCCAGAAACTCTGAGGTGGTACCCAACAAGCTTTGTTTGAATGAGGCCTCCCAGGGAACTGTGAGAACCAGTGGTTTGAGAGGGGAGGAAGGAAGATGAGGGTGAGGTTAGAGGCTGTGGACTGGATAGGGTACTTCTGACCTGAAGAGGGTGCGTCCTAGAGGGAGATTAGGTGTCTCTTAGTAACTCTGCTTAAAACTAGTCTCAGTGTTGTCCAACTCTTTGCGATCCCAAGGACTGTAGCCTACCAGGCCTCTCCATCCATGGAATTTTCCAGGCAAGAGTACTGGAGTAGGTTGCCATTTCTTCTCCAGGGGATCTTCCCAACCCAGGGATCAAACCTAGGTCTCCCACATTATAGGCAGATGCTTTACTGTCTAAGCTACCAGGGAAGCCCTGAAACAAGGTCAGGCCACTTTTTCCTGAAGCCAGCATGTAAGGGGTAAAGAGAGAGCTAGAGGATCATGCAAGGTCCAAGGATGGTGACTTATTTTTTGGACAAAGCTTAAATATCTGTACAAGCGTAGTCCAAAGAACCAGCTGGGACAGGGTTTAAAAGCTGCAAAGAGAGACATAGAAAATCTAAGAGAGAGTAGTCCAGAAGAAAATAAATAATGTAAAATGTCAAAGAACACAGTGGCAGAATGGTGTGGCCATTCTGGGAGAATGGGTGTGGCCTCTCATGGGAGAGGTAGGGGAAAGTTCATTATTCAGGTTCAAAGTCAGCCTTGGGAATGTGCCTGGATCCTGCAAGGGTCTCATTGAAGATTCAATTCTGGTGTATATTAATGCAAAATACCTATCGTTTCAGGCCAAGAAGAAAGAACTAAGTCCTCAATTATTTGGACATACCAATTAAAAGGGTTTCCTTTACTTAATGAGTTTCATTGCTCAAATTAAGAAGTTCTTTTCCCACCTTATCAATCCATTTATCTTGCTCACGGATCCCACTTCACTGGCCTGGAAACTCCAAGTTCATAAATCACTGTAGAGTCCTGGACTCTTGTGTGAGAGAGTACCTTAGAGGTGAGCTGGTCTCTATCCTCTCTTTGGGAAAGTAAGGCTTATTTATGCTCACCATTATAGGTAATTCAACTGAGCACCCAAAAGAGAATGAGATTTGCTCAAGGAAACAGAGTCACCTTGTCAGTATGTTACACATTAAATATTAAATGATGTGCTTGATACGGATGGCTCCATGACTGGATGTCTGAGCATTATCAGGGTATAGACTGTAACTGACAATTTCAAGAGTGATGAATACAAACCCTGAAACAAATAATGCTTGTTGAGAAGATGACTAGTTAATGTTACATAACTAGAAAGACGCTATGGACCAAAGAGGTAGATTCTCAGGCCATTTGCTGTACTTACAACTCCCTTAGGGACCTCCTTCCAGTGAGTCATCATGCTGGTTCCCTCTGAGTCTTTTCTCCTCCTAACCTTGGCAAACTGGGCAAGAAGTAGACATTTGATCTAAGCACAACCAGGGTACAGGCTCTGCAAAACCTCTGTTCAAACAGAGACTTCACTGATCAATCCAATTTCCCCTGTCTTTGGACTCTGAACCGCAGTTGAAAGGAGAAAAGTGATTAGTTGGTATTGAGAGGGGCTTGGAGAGAGGAGAAAGAAACTTTGTCACAAAGATAACAGAGCCCTAGGGTAAGGCTCTATTATCTAGGCACTGGGGTTGCTTTGGATTTGGAGCAAACTCTGAACTCTTGACTAGATTCCTAGGCTCTGGTAGCCCCATTTGCCCCCAGGATCCTGGTGATGCTACTCCTGGGCTAACATTAGAACAAGCTGAAGCTGTGATTCCAACCAAACCAAACCAAATCAAACAACAACAACCAAAAAAACTCTTTCTTCCTTCCTTAAGGAATTTGGAATCTCTGTTGTTTGCAACCAGATACGCCTGGTCAGGCAGCCCACTCTAGAGCCTCTATTACTACTGCAGCCACTGCGTGTGCATAATGTGCATGCTAAGTAGCTTCAGACATGTCCAACTCTTTTTGACCCTGTGGATTGTAGGCTGCCAGGCTCCTCTGTCCATCAGCTTTTCCAGGCAAGAACACTGGAGCAGGCTGCCATGCCCTCCTCCAGGGGGTCTTCCTAAACCAGGGACCCAACCCACGTCTCTTGCATCTCCTGTATTGGCAGGCAGGTTCTTTACCACTAATGCCAACTGGGAAGACCCAGCCCCAGCACATACACATCCTAAAATGAGGCCAGAGTACCCCAGCAAAATCCCCATGTGCTAGACCTGAGATAACCTTCTATCGGAGGACTATGTTCAGAGGGAAGGAAGGTCAGTGGATCCACAGTTGTCCTCTGTACTTGTAGTACAAACGATGCAGCTAAGGTTAGTGATAATAAAAATATCCGTGGAGAAGAGCGTAAGAAGCAGAGTCTAGCCAGCAGAATTCTCAACAAAGTTTTCGGTAACATACTTATCCCTTTTCCTTCCATCAGTCAGTTTTGGGTGTGCAAGATCTGTTCTCTGCTCTTAAGAAGCTCATTGTTTAGTGGGAAAACAACTATGCAAGCAAGTGAATGTAATACAATGTGACAAGTACTGTGACTGATGCAAATACAGGGGAAGTGAGAAGATACACAGAAGAGAGGAAGGAGGAACAGGCCATTCTGAAAGAGAGAAGGACATGTGTGAAGCCCTGGAGGCCAGAAAGCATGGGGAGTAGCACCCAGAGTGCAAATAACACAAGAGATATGGGTTTGATCCCTGGGTCTGGAAGATCCCCTGGAATAGGAGATGGTAACCCACTTCAGTCTTCTTGTTTGGGAAATTCCATGGACAGATGAGACTGGTGGGTTATATGGAGTTGCAAAGAGTCGGACACAACTGAACGATTGAGCACACACACCCAGAATGCTATGGATGAGGGAGCCAGGGAGAGTCAGAGATGAGTGACGCCAGGCCAGGTCAAAATGGACCTCATCAGAGAGCCCCAAACTTGCTCATTTCTCTGCTCTCTTAGTTTGTGAGTTGTTTTTTCATGGTTCCCTGAAACCAAAAGAAATATATGGAATTAATACAGTTCCATGTATTAAATAGTTGGGTTTAAGCAATTAAATGGGTATTAATGTCCTAATGATTATTGCCACTTGAAAAAATACACATAAATTAAATGAAAAACACATATTACCACTCTATTCTTAAAAGATCATGATTAATTATGAACAAGATTCAGGTACCTGTTGGACCCAGCGCAGTTTCTCAAACCTTGGAATCAGATTGGACTCTGCCACGTCATTTTCTACTTCAACTTGAAGTCTGGGTGACATTTCCTTTTCATCATTGTGACCACACAGAACCCAGCAAGGATATAATATCATTAAAAGAATGAGTTGGGTGGAATGCTGAATTGTGAACTGTCTCAGACTGGTGTCCCTCAATGTTGAGGACTTCTGCATTTCCCTCAAAAATGTAAAATATCCTGGGTTCTCCTGTGAGTTCTCCTCCAGGTGTTCTGATGCACTTCAGAGTCCAGTGTGGGAATCCTGGAAATATGGTTCATGGTTTCCCAAAGAGGTACAACAATGAGACCACACAATGGAAAACTTGGAGTTAATACTGGGATACTTAGCAATTGTTGGCATTGTTGGTGAAAGAGAGGAATTCTGGGGACAAAGAGGAGATATACATATACAAACAGCTGGCTTAAAACTCAATGTTCAAAAACTAAGATCATGGCATCCGGTCCCATCACTTCATGGCAAATAGATGGGGAAACAATGGAAACATGACAGACTTTATTTTCTTTGGCTTCAAAATCATTGCAGATAGTACTGCCACAAAATTAAAAGACATTTGCCCTTGGAATAAAAGTTATGACAAACCTAGAGAGCATGTTAAAATGCAGAGACGTTACTGACAAAGTTTCATGTAGTCAAAGCTATGGTTTTTTCAGTAGTCATGAATGGATGTGAGAGTTGGACCATAAAGAAAGCTGAGCGCTGAAGAACTGATGCTTTTGAACTGTAGTGTTGGAGATTTTTGAGAGTCCCTTGGACTGCAAGGAGATCAAACCAGTCAATCCTAAAGGAAATCAGTCCTGAATATTCACTGGAAGGATTAATGCTGAAGCTGAAGCGCCAATACTTTGGCCACCTGATGTGAAGAACTGACACACTGGAAAAGATCCTGATCCTGGGAAAGATTAACAGCAGAAAGAGAAAGGGATTACAGAGAATGAGATGGTTGGATGGCATCACCGACTGGATGGCCATGAGTCTGAGCAAGCTCCAGGAGTTGGTGATGGACAGGGAAGCCTGGTGTGCTGCAGTCCGTGGGGTCACAAATAGTCAGACATGACTGAGCAACTGAACTGAATTGAGAGCTGATTCACTTTGCTGGACAGCAGAAACTAACAACATTGTAAAGCAACTAAACTCCAATACAAAAAATAATTTAAAAAAATAAAATTATTTAAATAAAAAGCAAACAAACAAAAAAGAGAAACTCTTTGGACATGTGCAACGTAGATGGAGATAAAGGAACAGTGGAAGTCAGAGATGATAGCCAGGGAGATGCTATGTACTTGAGAGATTATTATTAAGCCTCTCTAAAGAAATTTGGTTTCTGTTACCCAGTAATAACCCTCAGCCTGGGTGAGAGGAAGAAGGCTATGAACTTGACTCAGCCAGCCCCTCCAGGTTTGAACATGGCAGGGTGTACTCTGATGACTCCCTACTCCACCCTCTGTCACTTTGGTGGTTGTGTGCTGTCTTTGTGTAGGCACTTCTTTTCTATTTCCACCAAACACAAAAACACTGAAATAACTGCTGTGGGCCCTAGGCCTCTTCCATTCTAATCCCGTTTTCTGTCCATTGTGAGTGGAATTCCAGGGTTTCCAAAGGACTGTAGAGGCAACAAATGTCAAAGGAGACAAAAAGATGAAAAAAAAGAGAGAGAGAGAAAAAAAGTCAGCAGGCAGCAAACACAGAACTTAACAGGAATGGAAAGACCCATTCGGTGAAGGAGATAAAGCAGAGAATGCCTGACCTTTATTCACGGAGACGAGATATAGTCAAAAGGGCAGATGACATGAAAAGAAAGGGGCAAGAGAGTCCTGGAGAGATAGGAGCATTTTTCTAGTATTTGGACAGTGGTGACATTATTGAGTCCCTGCCTGAGTTGCCTCCTACAGGAATTGTCTCTCTGGGCTGCCTGAAGAATGGGTAGAGATGCCCCTAGGACGAACAGGCAGCTGGTGGCATGGAATAATTAGAAAGTCGCATAAACTCCCCAGACCTGGACCAGAAATAACCTCCCTACAGGCCTTCCACCAAACCTGGAATTCTCACCATGGTCACACTGTTTTTGAATTGGGGCACTGTGTCTCCAGGGTTCCTCTGTTAAAATAGAAAGGTGTTATTCGGGAAGGATGAAGCATTAACCCAACAGTGTTTGCCCAGACTTTAGCTCAGAATGGCTAATGGTTAGCCAATATAATCTAATGAATTATCTACTAATGTATATGTCTGTATCTCACATCACCCATCCCTGTAAGACAGATTATCTCAAGATTAGTGGCTTAAGACAGTAAGAATTTACTCTTACAGTTTGTGTGAGTCAGAAATTTGGGAGTGGCTTCGCTGGCAGTTCTGGCTTAGGACCACTCAAGAGAATGTGGTTAAGATTTTGGCTGCAGCTGCAGTTTTCTGAAAACTTGAACACTTCCAGGATACTCATTTGGCTCTCGGCTGGCAGCCTCAGATCCTTACCAAATGTGCCTCTCCAGGGGGCTGTCTGAGCATCCTCACAACATGGCTGCCGGCTTCCCTCAAGAGTGAATGATCTAAGAGCCAGAAGCAGAGAAGGAAGCCACAATGCCATTTATGATCTAGTCTCAGAAGTTATGCTGTCTCACTGCTGATACACCCTATTCCTTAGGATAAAGTCACTAAGCCCAGGCCATAATCTGGGGGAGAATGATTAAGCTTCATCTTTGAATGGAAGAATATCAAAGATTTGAAAGCGTGTCTGAAACTCACCACAGCTAATCAACCAATAGACATAAAGAGATGGGAGATGGTCCAGGTAAGAACTTTTTAAAAAATACCTTTCCTGTACTATATTTGACATAGCCATACAATCTGCCAATTCAAGGTGTACAATTAAGTGGGTTTTAGTACAATCAGGGCTGTACAGCCATCACCAGTAATTTCAGATCATTTACATCACCTCAAAAACAAAGCCTGTACCCATTAATGGTCATTTCCTATTCCTCCCACTTCCCAAGCCCTAGGCAACCACTAATCTACATTAGGGATTAGGTTAGTTTTTAATGTTTTTAGTTTAATTTAAAAAGTTTTATTTATTTAATGACTGTGGACTTGCAGCACAGCCCAAAGTCAGGTAGATTGACTCCGCCAGTTCCACTCTTCTTTCTCAAGATTGCCTTGGCTACACGAGGTTTTCTGTACTTCCATACAAATTGAGAAATCATTTGTTCTAATTCTTTGAAGAAGACCTCTGGTAGCTTGATAGGAATTGCATTGAATCTATAGATTGCTTTAGGTAGTATACTCATTTTCACTATATTGATTCTTCCAATCCATGAGCACGGTACATTTCTCCATCTGTTTGTGTCCTCCTTGATTTCTTTCATCAGTGTTCTATAGTTTTCTATATACAAGTCTTTTGATTCTTTAGGTAGAAATACTCCTAAGTATTTTATTCTTTTTGTTTCGATGGTGAATGGGATTGTTTCCTTAATTTCTCTTTCTGATTTCTCACTGTTAGTGTATAGGAATGCTAGGGATTTCTGTGTGTTGATTTTATATCCTGAAACTTTGCTATATTCACTGATTAGCTCTAGTAATTTTCTCGTAGAGTCTTTAGGGTCTTCAATATAGAGGATCATGTCATCAGCAAACAGAGAGAGCTTTACTTCTTCTTTTCCAATCTGTATTCCTTTGATTTCTTTATCTGCTCTGATTGCTGTGGCCAAAACTTCCAAAACTATGTTGAATAGTAGTGGTGAGAGTGGGCACCCTTGTCCTGTCCCTGATTTCAGGGGGAATGCTTCCAGTCTTTCACCATCGAGGACAATGTTCGCTGTGGGCCTGTCACATATAGCTTTTATTATGCCGAGGTATGTTCCTTCTATTCCTGCCCTTTGGAGGGTTTTTATCATAAATGGATGTTGAATTTTGTCAAAGGCTTTCTCTGCATCTATTGAGACAATCATGTGATTTTTATTTTTTAATTTGTTAATGTGGTGTATTACATTGATCGATTTACGAATATTAAAGAATCCTTGCATCCCACCATGCACAGAGATAAACTCAAGATGGATCAAGGATCTAAGCATAAGACCAGAAACTATAGAACTCCTGGAGGATAACATAGGCAAAACACTCTCTGCTATAATCCAGGGCGGGATACTCCATGACCCACCTCCCAGAATATTGGAAATGAAAACACGAATAAACAAATGGGACCTAATTAAAATTGGAAGCTTTTGCACAACAAAGGAAACTATGGGCAGGGTGGAAAGACAGCCTTCAGAATGGGAGAAAATAATAGCCAATGAAGCAACAGACAAACAATTAATCTCAAAAATTTACAAACAACTCCTGCAGCTCCATTCTGGAAAAATAGGCAACCCAATTAAAAAGTGGGCCAAAGAACTTAACAGACATTTCTCCAAGGAAGATATAAAAATGGCTAACAAACACATGAAAAGATGCTCACCATCACTCATTATCAGAGAAATGCAAATCAAAACTACAATGAGGTACCACTTTACACCAGTCAGAATGGCTGCCATCCAAAAGTCTACAAGCAATAAATGCTGGAGAGGATGTGGAGAAAAGGGAACCCTCTTACACTGTTGGTGGGAATGCAAACTAGTACAGCCACTATGGAAAACAGTGTGGAGGTTCCTTAAAAAGCTGCAAATAGACCTGCCATATGACCCGGCAATCCCACTGCTGGGCATATACACCGAGGAAACCAGAATTGAAAGAGCCACGTGCACCCCAATGTTCATCGCTGCATTGTTTACAATAGCCAGGACATGGAAGCAACCTAGATGCCCATCAACTGACGAATGGATGGGAAAGCTGTGGTATGTATACACAATGGAATATTGCTCAGCATTAAGAAAGGGTTCATTTGGGGCAATTCTGCTCGGGTGGACGAGGCTGGGGCCCATTGTCCGGAGTGGGGTGGGCCGGAGGCGGAGACAACGGTGCAGTATGTTGACGCATGTGTGTGGAGTTTGGAGGGATGGTGATGAGGGCCCGGCATGGGGGACGGCAGGAGGAACGCAGATGTATGGAGTGGACTTGTGGACTTTGTGGATGGGGGTGGGGGTGGGATGGGGTGGGGGAGGGGCATTGAAGCATGTTGATTGTCGTGTGTCTGGTCGGTCGCCAGCCCGGGATTGATGCTCGGGACTGGTGCGGCGGGATTTCCCGGGGGGGAGGGAGGAGGGAGGGGGGACCCGGAGGGGAGGCGTGTGTGGACCCATGGTGATGTCGTGACGGTGTATGGCAAAAACAATAATAAAAAAAAATAAATAAAAAAATAAAAAGTTTTATTTATTTAAACAATTTTTAAAGGTTACTTTCCATTTACAATTATTACAAAATATTGGCTACATTTCCCATGTTGTACAATTCTTGAGCCTATCTTATGTCCAATAGTTTGTACCTCCCTGCCCCCCACCATATTTCCCCTGTCCTCCAGGTGGTAACCACAAGATACTGGTAACCATTATGTTACTTTTGATAGATGGTTAGTAAAGGAGAAAAGATCAGAATAGATTTCGGTCCTCGCCTTCCACCTTGCTGAGGAGGGCATGGCAACCCCTTCCAGTGTTCTTGCCTAGAGAATGCCATGGACAGAGGAGCCTGTGGGCTACAGTCCATAGCATCCCAGAGTCGGACATGACCGAAGTGACTAAGCAGCAGCAGCAGCTCCCACCTTGCTAAGGCTGGTCAGTGGAGGGCAGTTGGAGGCAGGAACCCAAATAAGACAGTGGCAGAGATATTGCCAGGCCTACCCATGTGCCACACACAGCGTTCAGAGACCACTCAGGACTTCTCACCATCAGCAGCCACAGCACAGAAACTGCCTAGGAAACTGGATCTGCCTGCTGGTCTCTGGTGAGGGCCCTGAGCAGCAGACCAGCAACCTGAGGATTCTGATGCCTTGTAGTAAGGCTCAGGGGCCTGAATGGAGGCTACAGGTTGAGGGATGTTGGGTCTAGAATCTGATACACCTTTGTTAGGATCCCAGCTCTGCTAACTTGTGTCTGTAGTCAAATTGCATGGATTTATTTAAGTAGAGCTTTCCTTGGAGGATAGTACAAATTCTCTTTAATTTTTCTCCTCCCTACTAGTTCCTGAGACCCACCACAGATGCATCAAACTTGCAATTTATTAGTTGTAACTATTAGATAAAATAACTAATGAGAACGTACCATATAGCACAGGGAACTCTACTCAATGGTCTATGGTGACCTAAATGGGAAGGAAATCCAGAAAAAAGGGGATATATATATATATATATATATATATATATATATATATATATATAGCTGATTCACTTTGCTGTACAGTAGGAACTAACAACATTGTAAAGCAACTACCCTCCAATAAAAGTTACTTTAAAAAAAGAAGTATATGAATATACTTAGCCTGAGTACATGCATGCACGCTCATTTGCTTCAGCCCTGTCCAACTTTGTGATCCCATGGACTGTAGCCTGCTAGGTTCCTCTGTCTGTGGGGTTCTCCAAGCAAGAATACTGGACTGGTTGCCATGCCCTCCTCCAGGGAATCTTCTCAACCTAGGGATTGAACCCACAACTCTGATTCTCCTGCACTGGCAGGTGGGTTCTTTACCACTAGCACCACCTGGGAAGCCCCAATAAAAAAGAGACATATCATATAAATATACTTAGCCTGAGTACTTTGTATATATTATGTTTTCAACAGAGGATTGTTATTACTACTATTATTCACAAGGTTGCCTGGGAATCACTTGCATTTAGGCAGATAGCCTTAGCATTTGGGGATAGGAATCCAAGGGAATCGAGTCTCCCTTACCTTTCTCCAGCGTGGGACACACCTCTTTTACTTCCTTTGGGGATGCTCTATGTCTTTCTTTTGAATGGAGGGTGAATTTGAGAAACTGTTTTGTTTTCACCATACTTAGAAATACAGTAAGAGCTTAGAAATAACTGCTATGTAAGCTCATACATTTATATAAAAGTTGGTTTCTTCCATTTTGAATGCACACCATCTCACAAACACATATGTACACAAATGCACTGTTCTGCCATGTTAGCAGAAAACACAATTCAAACAACAAACAAGCAGATTAGTCCAGCTGCAGAGGCAGCTGAGAAAAGGCAGGTCGCCGGATGGGCTCCTCCCCAGGACTCCTGTTTTCAGTTTGCCCATGGGCTAGAGCGGTGTTAGGGATAAGGCAATGGCAACCCACTCCGGTACTCTCGCCTGGAAAATTCCATGGACAGAGGAGCCTGGTGGGCTGCAGTCCATGCGGTCGCTAAGAGTCAGACACGAGTCAGACACGACTGAGTGACTTCACTTTCACTTTTCACTTTCATGCATTGGAGAAGGAAATGGGAACGCACTCCAGTGTTCTTGCCTGGAGAATCCCAGGGACAGGAGAGCCTGGTGGGCTGCCGTCTATGGGATTGCACAGAGTCGGACACAACTTAAGCGACTTAGCAGCAGCAGCAGCAGCAGCAGAGCGGTGTTAATATTACCCTCACTGCCCCGCTTGGTGCCATCAGCGCCGGACATACCTCATGGCAGAGAAGTGCCAGGAAGAGGACCTGTATTGAGAGAAAGGAAAACAAGCTGCCCCTCTAGCATCCTTCCTCCCTCCCCGAGGCTGGCCCTCCCTTGGCACTGGGTGGGCACAGAGGGTTTACTCACGACCTCCACATCTTTACTTCCTTGTGTGATGGGGCACTGGCTCTATAAGGAGCCCCTGAACAGGTCACTTTTCTGATTTCCCGTCTTACTTGGGCACTCCTTCCATCCACTCACCATCAGGTCTCCATGTTTTATTTCCTTCATGGCAATATACCTCAAAATCTTTTGTTTGCTTCTTTGTTCACTTTCCCTGCACTATATGAACATAAACTCCAATGGTGCCAGTGATTTGCCATCTTTCCATCCAGTTTCCCAGTTCCTGGAACTCTGTGTGATACACAGCAGACTTTGGGTGAATATTGCTGACAGAATGAATAGAACCATCTAGCACTTAGCATCTTACAAAGCTTACAAAGCATCTTACAATGCTCTTTCATGCATTATCGCATCTGATGCTTCCTCAAACCCATGAGATAACCATATTTATTGACTTTATTTTATAGATGACGAAATGGAGGATTCTAACTCTTAAATGACTTGTCTAAAGTCATACAACTAGAAAGAGAAGGAGCCAGAATCTGAACCTGCTTCTCCTTTTTTTTTAAGCCAGTTCCTGATTCCAGACCCTTCATTCTTTTTACCAAATCCTGCAACCATCCTGTGTGCCCCATGACGGTGTCCCTACTTCCAGTCTCCCTCCACCCACACCCCCATCACTGCTCCTGTGTAAGACTGGTGAGCTATTAATACCATGTTTTTTCCATCAACAGGACTTTTCCTCTGCCATAATCATGTCTTGTAAGAAGGCCACCAAATAGAGGAGTGTACTGGTTGCTGAAAGCTGTGATTCATGATCCTTTTCATACTTAAAAAAAAACTGCCTTTAATTCATTACAACTGATATGGATTAATCACCAAAATAAAAGGAAAAAAGCAAGATTCAGTGCATTGTATATGGAATACTACTGCTTGGGTAAAGAGGGAAGGGAGATCATTTGATCCAGCAAACGGTATTTACCCAACTGAGCTGAAGCCTTATGTCCACACAAGGACCTGCACAGAGATGTTCATAGCAGCTTTATTCTTAACTGCCAAATTTGGGAGCAACTGAGATGTACTTCAGTAGGTGAACAGATAAACAGACTCTAATATACTCAAACAATGTAATGTTACTTAGCACTAAAAAGAAATGAGCTATCAAGTCATGAAAAAAACATAGAGGACTCTTAAATGCATAGTACTAAGTGAAAGAAGCCAATCTGAAAAGGTTACAAACCATGGGATTCCCACTATATGACATTCTGAAAAAGGCCAAACTGTGGAGTGATGAATAAGAGGAACATAGAGTAGTTTTAGAGGGTTTTACTCTATATGATTGAAATTATGATATGCAGTTATTCTATGATACTATAAAGATGGATACATGATATTAGGCATATATCAAAATCCAGAGACTATACGACACCAAGAGTGAACCCTAATGTAAATGATGGTCTTTGGGTGATAAATGACATGTCAGTATTGGTTCATCAGTTGTAACACATGTACCCCTCTGGTGGGGGATGTTTATAATGGAGAAGGCTATGCATGTGTGGGTGCAGGGGGTATATGGGAAACCTCCATAACTTTCTTTCAAGCTTGTTATGAACCTAAAACTACTCTAAAAAGGAGTCTATTTTTTAAAAGCTCAAAAATTTAAAAATAAAGTTAAAAGGGGAGAGGAGAGAATACTTATACATGTTTGCTTATATATGCATTACATATTTCTGGCAGGATAGATAAGAAATTAATTACATTAATTGTTTCCAGGGAGGTAATTAGGTCCCTGGAGTTAGGGATGAGGGGAAGACTTTTCGCTGTGTACCCTTTTGTTCCTTTAAAATATTACAGCCCGTGACTATGTAAGACTTTCAAAAATAAAATATCTCATACCAACCAACAAAACCCTACTGTATAGCACAGAGAACACTGTTCAGTATTCTCTAATAATCTAAATAGGAAAAGGATTTGAAAAAGGTAGATATGTATAAATAAGTGAATCACTTTGCTATACATTTGAAGCCAACACAATATTGTTAATCAACTATGCTCCAGTATAAAAGAAAAAAATAAATACCTTACTGGTAGTACCCCTGACCATACCCAGTGTCTGCTTTTGTTTAAGTCTAGTGACACAGTTGAGTTCTGAATACCCAGTTTGAGTTCCCTTGACTTTCCACCAAAAAACAAAAAAATAAAATAAAGAGAAAATAAAAATGGCAGGGCAGCAGGATCCCAGCAGGGGACCAAGGGCAGCTCCAATGTCAATCTCTCCCACCCACATCTGCCCACACAAGATGCTGGTCCCTGCAGGAAGTGTGGCTCCTGGCACAGTAAATGGATGTCCCTCTTGGAGACTCCAAGGCCCCTTTCACCCTCCAGTCCCCAGAAGTAGAGATCGGGGCCGAGGCAGGCTTTCTGGGGAGTAGTTGTTTTCCTGAGCACGTTTCTAAAGTGTTTTTTCATTATTTTTTCCTGCCAGGTAAGCTGTTGATATGTTAGTTGTTAGAACAAATGATAAAAAAAATTTTTTTTCACAAGTGAACATGATATCTGACAGAGTTGGCAAAATAAGTTGCTGCTCTTGTATTTATTTGTTACAAATTTTATTGGAGTACAATTGATTTATAATGTTATGTTAGTTTCAAGTGTACAGCAAAGTGAATCCACTATACATATAGCCACTCTACTTTAGATTCTTTTCCCATATAGGCCATTACCGACCATTGAGTAGAGTTCCCTGTGCTGCACAATAGGTTCTTACTAGTGGGAGTTGCCACTCTTTTTTTTTCACCAGTTCCCTCTTCCATCAGCTACCAAGCACATGGCTGAGACATTCCTAGCACCCTCCTCTTCCCTGCTTCCAAGGTGGGAGCATGTCCATCCCTCTGCTTGGCTTCCACAGCCAGCTTTTCCCTCTTTGAAGACAAAATGGTGAGAATTACACACAAAAACTTAAGATCCTCTTTCCCCCTTCTAGTCTCTCCTAGACAGCTGGCAACACTTCCCACCTGTCCTGGATTTTAACGCCCAGGATTTAAAAGCTTGTAGTGCTTTCAGAATTGATGGCAGATAATTTCCTATTCACTGCAACTCCCCCACCTCCCCAGGAACTAAGAGCATGCCTGTGACCTCACTTGCCACAGAAAGACACCAAACATCCCCCAGAGATTCCTTAACCACCCAGAGCCCTATCCACTTAAGTATCCATTAAGTGCAGTGCCTGCTCTCAGGCACCAGTAAGGCAGAAAGTAACAATCAATCTGAAAATATGTACCATTGTCTGAGGAAGTCGATTCAAACAGGGGAAGCACACATCATACTTAAAAAATCCCATAATAACATAGTGCAGTAGCGACAGAAACCTAAGTATGCAGCTAATTACAGATAGGAAAGCAGATGGCCTCAGCCTCATGGAAGAGATGAGGAAAACCTCTGCCGAGCAAGGTTAAGTGACAGCTCTGATAGGCCCATGGCAGATGGAAGAAAGGCAGGCTGTATCTACCATCTCATCTGTCCTCCCCACTCTTTTCAAGGCTCAAGAAGTTCTCAGTCATTAGCCTGTCAGAGCAACAGTCGTAAACAAAGAGAAGAGCCCCCACCTTTTTGGCAGCTTGAAATACGGAGAGGATAAAAGGAGTTGAGAGGAGGAAATGAAATGCTGATTTGAGCTATTTCCTCTGCCCTTCCTATATGGAAGCATTCCATCCAGTGACTGTCTCTGACTGCGTGTATCCCCTAACCAAGCTTGGGCAATGTTGGTCTTGCACACGTGTGGTTGCTACAATCACGGCCCTCAAACAAGTCCTTGTCTTAATCCCAGAAACCTGTGAATCTGATATGTACATGGCAAGGGGGAATGAACGGAGCAGATAGAATTAAGGTTGTTAACCTGCTGACTTGAGGAAAGGAGATGATCCTGGGTTGTCCAGGTGGGCCAGTGGTCCTTCCATCACTCATGGAAGAAGGATGACGAAGAGTCAGCGTCAGGGTGATGCAGCAAGAGGACTCAAACGGCCATGACTGGCTTTGAAGATGGAGGGAGGGGCCACAAACCAAGGACTCTGGGTGGCTTCTGCGTACTCCATCATTAGTCATGGCCAACTCTTTGCGACCCCATGGACTGTAGCCCACCAGGCTTCTCTGTCCATGGGATTTTCCAGACAAGAATACTAGAGTGGGTTGCCATTTCCTTCCCCAGTGAGTGGCTTCTAGAAGCTGGAGAAGGCAAGGAGAAGAAGTGTCCCCTAGACTCTCCAGGAAAGAACATAGCCTGCTGACACCTTGATATTAAGCCAGTGATGTCCCCTTTGCACATCTGGTCTCCAGAACTATAAAATAAGTTTCCTTTTTCTTTCTTTTCTTTGGCTGCACCACGCAGCATGTGGGATCTTAGCTCCCCAGTCAGGGATGGAACCTGTACCCTTTGCAGTGGAAGCATGGAGTCTTAACCGCTTGACTGCCCACGAAGTCCTAAAATAAGTTTTCGACCACCAACTTTGTGGTAAGTTGTTACAGCTGCAATGGAAAATGAATAGAATTAGAAAATCAGATCCTACTTGACTCAGGTTGAAGTAGGACCTGCCTCCAAAGCTTCATTCACAAATCAAAGTCAAAAGAAAGTGAATTCCACCTACTGGCTTTGAGCTAGGGCAGCAGGAAGGCTTGAGAAAGAGTCTCTGACCTCTAGTTTCCAATATCTTGGGGAGAACTCAAGTTCTCATAAGAGAAGTACTCATAAGAGAAGATGATTGGAGCAATTGCATAGAGGTGTAGGTACTAAGTGTTCGAGTCAGTCATGATAAGAAAGCACAGCGTGACCTCAGGTGGCAGAAGCAGACCGGGCTGTGGCCTGAAGGTTGTGAGGATCCAGTGAAGCGGAATCAGAGGAGGACACTGTGGCCTGAGGGGTCCCCAGGAACTGAAGCACTCTGGAGGGAGAGGTGCTTATTCATTCTTCAGAAAGAACCACTTTGGCCTGAAGGAATCACTGACACAAAACACAGAGTATCTCCTGAAGCTCTGAGCTTCTCGCAGATTACAAAACCAAACCTTGTGGATTCATCAGAAAGGGGTAATGACCATTGAATGGTATGACAAGTACAACTTTAAAAAATTCAGTAGAAACTCATTACTAATTCATTACTAGAATTAGCTTTTAAAAATCCCTATTTTCAGTGCTCAGGAGGTACAGAATTAAGCTTGACAAGCTGTTTATTTTTCTCCCAAAGGAAACACAACACATAATGAGTCCAAGCTTCTCTCTATTTCTCAACCTTCCCCCAGCTGACTCCATCTTTTATCCCCCAGAAAAATATTGGCTGGGGAGGGGGGTGCTGTGGAGAGGAAGCAGGGCCAGCATTGGATGAAACCCAGAAAAGCATTTCTTGGCCATCCTGCTTACTGAAACATGGAGCATGACCCCCAGAGTGGGGGTGGCCTGAGCTGGAATCGTTTGGAGGATGAGGGAAGAGGGCACAATGTGATAACCAGAGAGAGTCTAAGCAACACACTCTGGGTTCCCTTTAGCTGGAACCCAACTCTGAGCTGTGAAAACTCTAGAAGCAGAGCTCATGGCTGTTCACACATTACATCCTATCGGAACCCCTCTATTCCAGTACCAAGTAGAGTGCTGAGCACAGGACATCCCACTAAACCCCAGCTGAATTGCATGGGATTTGAAGAGGCAGCAGGCTTCCCTTGTGGCTCAGCTGGTAAAGAATCTGCCTGCAATGTGGGAGACCTGGGTTCGATCCCTGGGTTGGGAAGATCCCCTGGAGAAGGTAAAGGCTACCCACTCCAATATTCTGGCCTGGAGAATTCCATGGACTGTATAGTCCATGGGGTCTCAAAGAGTCGGACATGGCTGAGTGACTTTCACTTCCACTGAAGAGTTAGCCAAGGTCTTCTTTCCCTCCCAGCAGCTGTGACTGAAGGTCTCTCTTGCAGCAGACGCTAGGACTCTCTCTGTACCAGGTCACAGGAGTTTAAATGAGACCATGTAGCATTAATGTAAATTGAAGAAGTTGTAAAAATGCCTCCAATTGGAACACAACCGGATGGATAATTTGGGATGTAATCTAACTTCTTAGTAAAGCAAATTTATGATAACTGAGCTTGTCTCCTGCTGTAACCACACTCTTCTAGTTTCTCTCCCTCTTCCACAGACCCTCTGGATGACTCAGTTCTCTGCAAACACCAGATTCTTTGGGGCTATTCCTCTGCCTGGAATGCTCTCCCTGTTCCCTCTTCCCCATCTATCTGGCAAATTGTCATTCTTAAAACTCAACATTCAAAAAACTAAGATCATGACATTTGGTCCCATCACTCGATAGCAAGTAGATGGGGAAAAAGTGAAAACCATGACAGACTTTATTTTCTTGGGCCCCCAGATCACTGCAGATGGTGACTGCAGCCATGAAATTAAAAGACAATTACTCCTTGAAAGGAAAGCTATGACAAACCTAGACAGTGTATTAAAAAGCAGAGATATCACTTTGCCAACAAAGGTCCCTATAGTCAAAGCTATGGTTTATAAAGTAGTTATGTATGGATGTGAGAGTTGAACCATAAAGAAGGCTGAACGCTGAAGAACTGTGCTTTCAAACTGTGGTGCTGGAGAAGATTCTTGAGAGTCTGCTGGACTGCTGGGAGATCAAATCAGTCACTCCTAAAGGAAATCAACCCTGAATATTCATTGGAAGGATGGATGCAGAAGCTGAAGCTCCAGTACTTTGAACACCTGATGCAAAGAACTAACTCATGGGAAAATATCCTGATGATTGAGGGCAGGAGGAGAAGGGGATGACAGAGGGTGAGATGATTGGATGGCATCACAGACTCAATGGACATGAGTTTCAACAAGCTGTGGAAGATGGTGACGGTCAGGGAAGTCTGGTGTGCCGTAGTTCATGGGGTCGAAAAGAGTTGGACATGAATGAGTGACTGAACAATAACAACAATTCAGGTCTCATCTTTACCAAAAAAGTTTTCTGATGCTCAAGGTTAGGTTTTCTGATGCTCTTCCCTAGGAACTTTTACTGACTCTCAGTTGCTTCAAGCATAATTAATACTTGTCACCTTCAGGGACTGTGTCATTTATCTTTGTATCATCACAGCCTAAAAAAATACCCTGAATGTAGTAAACTCTCTACAAGTGTCTTCTGAATGAATGACCCAATATTAACAGCTATTATTTATTGGGCATATTTTACTCAGGGCATCACATTATTCTAAGCTGTATGTGTATACTATCTCATTTAGTCATTTCAATAGTCATATAAATGTCCATCCACAGATGAATGGATCAAGAAGATGTGGTACATATATATAATGGAATATTACTCAGCTATAAATAAGAAGGGCTTTCCAAGTGGTTCTAGTGGTGAAGAACCCACCTGCCAATCCAGGAGACAAGAGAGATGCAGGTTTGATCCCTGGGTTAGGAAGATGCTTTGGAGGTGGACATGGCAACCCACTCCAGTATTCTTTCCTGGAGAATCCAGTGGATAGAGGAGCCTGGTGGGCTACAGTCCATAGGGTCACAGAGTCAGACACAACTAAAGTGACTTAGTGCACATAAACAAGAATGAAATATTGCTATTTGTGGCAATATAGCTGACCTTAGAGATTATCATACTAAGTGAAGTAAGACAGAGAAAAACAAATAGATAATACCACATATGTAGAATCTTAGAAAATAGTACAAATGAACTTATTGACAAAAGGGAAGGAGACTCAGACATAGAAAACAGACTTATGGTTACCAAAGGGAAAGTGGGGGGAGGGGATAAACTGGGAGTGTGGGATTAACAGATGCACACATGATGTATAAAATAGATAAACACCAAGGATTTACTGCACAGTTCAGGGAACTATATTCAATACCTGGTAATAAACTGTAATGGAAAAGATTTTAATATATACATATATGTATATAAATGTATGTATACATACATATACAGGGCTTCCCAGAGGCTCAATGGTAAATCATCTGTGGGCCAGTGCAGAAGACACAAGAGATATGGGTTCTATTCTTGGGTCAGGAAGATCCCCTGGAGAAGGAAATGGAAACTTGCTGCAGTATTCTTGCCTGGGAAATCCCATGGACAGAGGAGCCTGGTGGGCTATAGTCCATGGGGTCACAAAGAGTCAGACATGACTGAACACAGCATAGCAGTATACACACATATATATGTATAACCAAATCACTTTGTTGTATATCTGAAACTAATACAATATTCAACTATACTTTAATCTGAAAAAAAGTAAGTGTGGTCTCCCATTTTATAGATTCAGGAACTGGGGTCTGAAGAAGCTGAATAATCTTCCCAAGTTTACTGAGCCAGTCATTGGAAAAGCCATCATTCAAATACAGAAGGTTTATCAGATTCTCTCTGGGTCTTCTCAGGTTCCTAAGAGGGTTATGGACCACTGCTTTGGTTTAAAATAGAAAAGATCAGGATGGTCATCTTGTGTTTCCCATTTGTCCTCTAGTACATACCCTTTATCATGTGAGTTTGCAGTTCCTACCATAAGAGAGGAGTTAATTTGTTGGCTTCATTCATATTGGGTTTGGCTGTGTGATTTGCTTTGGCCAAAGGAATGTTAGTGATGGGAATGGAGAACAGACTTTAAAGCCATCAATGGGTGGCCGGTTCTTTGTGCTCCTACTTTTCTCCAAGGGAAGATCATGCCTCAGGATACCACTGATAGAGGAGAATGAAGGACAAATTGGGTAACCCTAGTCCCAACCACAGCTTGATGCCAACTTAGCTGAGGTCAACCTCGATCAGTCAAATCCCTCACAACCCACAAATACCTGATCAAGAAATCAGTGCTTTTGCTAAGCCACCGAGTTTTGAGATTGTGTCTTAGGCAGCATATTTTTGGCACAGACAATGAAGACAATTAAGAAGTAACTTTAGACACATAAAATATAATAATACATGAATAATATCCTTTCCCAGTGAAGATTAACAAGGACATCTAGCTTTTAGATTCATAGGAAAAATAATTTGTCGATGGTTACTGTGTTGTCCTAGATTGGTTAATTGGGAAACACTGGAAAATTTTTTCCAGAAGAGCCTCATAAAGAGTCATTTTTCTAGAATAATTTCTTGCAGAGACTCAGATGCAGTAATAAACTAGAAGATCTTTAAAAATCTCTTAAAACCTGGAGATTTTGCTGGTCTGTAATGATTTCTGAAAGAAGTTTAAAAGTCTTTGAAGTCACAAATATGTAACTGAAAAAAAATTTAAATTGGCAACCTTTTGATTAACTAGCAAAATGGTGCTATTTACTTTCTGGCAAGGTTGCTCTTGGGAACGGCAGTACTGCTCTGTGGTTAAGGTAGGAATATAAATTAGAGGCCAAAGAAAAGAAAGGATTTGGATTCAGGAAAAATATGCACACACAGATTATGAAAGTTTTCAGTATGTTCCCATCACTCACATACTTCCATCAAATTCTCTGCCCTCTAGCAAGTTGTTCTGAAATCCTCAGTGTGAGAAGCCCTTCCCTGGGCTTTCTGGGGAAGGATGTCAAGCTGAAAGATGAGGTTCATTCCAGGCTCCTCTTCTTGGGGCTCAGTTTTGGCCTTTCTCTGGCACTGTGTCAGCCTCCTTCTCAGACAGCAGGAGGGGGAGATTGAATGTTCATGGTCAAGTATGGCAGGCTATTGAAGCATCCATTGCAGAATAATTGCCTCACCACCCGTTCTTCTTTTGATAATAATTTTCACGTTGATGAACTCATTGGGAGTAGAGATGAAGATCATCAGTCTTTTAGGAGCTTTTCTTTTGCTAGGGTGATTTTTCTTTAATTAATTGGATGTGTTCCCTTCCCTCTTAACCCCCAAGTATAGCTGGTGAAAGAATTAAAGAGAATTGTTAAGATTTATAGCAACACAGTCTGACCTACTTTGGAACAAGCACATTCTGGGAAGCCCAGATTTCAACTATCTGTTCACTTTGCATCTAAATCCTTTGCTCTTTTAGTAAAGAAGGGCCAAAGATAAACATGGTTTCATTGAGATTTAGAGAATTTCATTTTCTGCAGTGGATAGTTGACTAATAAGCTTGATTCTGATGCAAGTGAAGGCCATATTATGTAAAGGAATAGACTTGTAGCTGGGTCAAGAGAGCAATTTTCACTTCAGCTTCATTAAAAACTCAAAACTCAGGGCAAACATTAGCACTTGCTAAAGCTGACCAAATTGGAAGGCTAAATGTTTAACTTTTTCTGAGAGTCTTCAATACAGAAAGGGAAGGTAGAATTTCGAACGAACAAATGTTATTTGATAGTGCTGCTTTAAGTCTTCTGGAGCCATCTCTTAAAAATAGCTATTAAAAAAATTCAGAGAAGACAATGATGGAAAAAAAAAACTATTTCAGAGCCAGAGAATCAGTCAAGTGTGTCTGAACAACTTTCATATCCATGACTTTTAAAATTTAATGATCAAAAAGGCAGAGTCTGATTCAACTGCTTCCCAACCAATAAATATCTTAATATATGACCCCACATCTCATAGAGGCCTCAGAATTCCTCCAAGGACAAGAATTTGGGAATTGATCATGGGGTGGCATCAGGGCCAGTTTTCCCCTAGGCCTCCTTTTCCTTATTCCACTTGTTCGAAGCATATTCCTTACATATATCTCCACCTGCCAAGTTGTCATGGATCCAGCTCACCTACTTCACTGTTGCTCTGTTTCCTTTCCACCCTCCCCAGGTTGACATGATGGGCATTTAGTTACAAGAGAACGGTGCACAGCCACAGATAGCAAGAATCTTCATGTATTTGGGGAGCAGCCACTATCACAAATAATCTCCACGTACTTGCCACTTAGTTTAGTGGGCAAAGCATAGCAAGAATCAGGAGATCTCTGCATGACTGCTCACAGGTGCACCACTGTGATAGTGGAAATGTCCTAAAAATGTTCACAAGCCTAAGGACAGGTAAAAAATATTGCAAAATAGTCATAATATAGATTACTACAGAGAATGAGACGTGGGTACACTTTAAAAAATGCTGGAAAAAATGGTTGCAGAAGGGTCCCAAAATATGACAGCAGAAATATCAAGTTTAAAAGTTGCAGAAAATATAATATCTATTAGACGATAGTAGGGATTTCCTGGTTATTCAGTAGTAAAGAATCTGCCTGCCATGCAGGATATGCAAGTTCAATCCCTGGGTCAGGGATTGATGCTCTGGAGAAGGAAATGGCAACCCACTCCAGTATTGTTGCCTGGAGAATTCCATGGACAGAGGAGCCTGGCAGGCTCTAGTCCATGGGGTCACAAAGAGTCGGACATGACTTAGCGACTAAACAACAACAACAGATAGAGGATAGTAGTAAAGACAGGAAGATCTTCATGGGCACAAAGAACAACACATTCAGGATAGAGGTCACCACTTGGGGGTGAGGTGAGAGGAAGAGCAGGAGTCTTCATTTATATTTTTATTTCTGATGTCAAGTGGTGGCCGCAAGATACTTGTCCTATTTTGCCTTTTTTTATATGCCTGGAAAAATTCATTATAATAAAAATATGAGAAAGAGAGTGCTATAGACTGAATACTTATATCCCTCCCAAATCTATGCTGTGTATGTTAAAACCTAAGTCCCAATATGAGGGTATTGGGAGGTGGGGCCTTTGGGGGGTGATTAGGTCATCAGTGTGGACCCCTAAGTGTGATTAGCACCCTTGTAAAAGAGGCCCCAGGGGACTCCCTCAATCCTTTTGACTTGTGAGGACACAGCAAGAAGATGCCATCTTGAACCAAGAATAAGGTCCTCACCAGACACCAAATCTGCTGGTGCCTTTCTCTTGAACTCGCAGCCTCCAGAACCTTGAGAAATGAATGTCTGTTTAGAAGCTAGTAGTATTTACCAGTCCGTGGTATTTTGTTACAGCGAAATGGCCTGGGACAGTGAGTATGCACCCAGGCAGGGCTGGAGTTCTTATCCTTCGGGGCTATCCCTCATTTGCTCTCTCAGCCTTGGCTCTTTAGATCTCAGTTTTCTAACCCTTTGAGCTAGAAAGAGTTGATCTCCATAATCTAGGATTTTAGACACCTGCCTGTAAGAAAGAGACCACTCCACCTGTCTGCTTGTCAGCATCCGTCTAAGACTGTGTCTGGACAACAGTGAGGATAAGAGTGAAAAACTGAAGTGACCAACACATGTGCTAGGTCACTTCAGTCGTGTCTGACTCTTTGTGGCCCCATGGACTATAGCCCACCAGGCTCCTCTGTCCAAGGGATTCTCCAGGCAAGAATACTGGAACGGGTTGCCAAGCCTTTCTCCAGAGGATCATCTTGACCCAGGTATCAAACCCATGAATCTTAGGTCTTCTACATTGACAAGCATGTTCTTTACCACTGAGCTGCCAGGGAAGCCCTGAAGTGATTAAGGACGACGCCAAAAGACTGCCATGCCTGATGTTTTTTTAAAAATTGCACTGACCTGCTATTTCAGCACCTGCTGAAGGTCCCATGGCTGGATGGGACTCTTCTGAAATTTCTTCTAGAGAAAAAAAGATTCTACAGTTTCCCTTGGTAGCACTCCCTAGACTCTGGCAATCTCTATGAAAGAGTGTAATGCATTAGGAAGTAATGTTATAATCATCCTTTTCCCCTTTACCCCTTAGCATTTTTATATTAATAAAATTATAGATTTAGATAAAAATTACACCTTAAAAATGCCACTATAAGAACTTCCTTGGTTGTCTAGTGGCTGACACTCTGTGCTGCCAATGCAGGAGGTGTGTGTTCAATCCCTTGTCAGGTAACAAAGATTCCACATGCCAGAGTGGCATGGCCAAAAAAAAAAAAAAATGCACTAAAATAATCTTTTTATTTTTTTCAGAGAAGACTTAATGGAGATATATAACTACGTACAGTATGATACCAATTCTGTTAAAAAAAATCACACACACATACACATGACTGGAAGGAGGAAGATGGAAGGAAATGCATCTAGGCAGTGGAATTATGAGTGATTTGACATTTTTCTTCATATTTAAATGAATTTTTCAATTTTTCTGCAATAAGTATGTATTATTATTATAACAGATTATCTATGTGCATGCATTACTATATATTTTAAAGTGTGGTTTGTTTTGAACTGGAAGCCAGGTTTGTAGCACTACCCTCCTGCCCCCAATCCCTACAGTGGAGGAAATTGGGGCGGGCTCTGAGTTAGGCAGTAGGGATGGAGCACAAAGCCTTCTTGAGAGTCGCTCATACACTAAGCCAGGTGTTCCAAAGCCTGGTTTCCTAGAGGCATTTGAAGCTCCATTTGACACATGGCAGAAGAACAAACGTATCGCCAGAGAGGATTCTGATGCTTCCAGAGAGTCATAAAGAGTGGAATGGAGTCGGTTCTCACTGCCAGCATAAAGTCTGCGTCTTGGGGGTGATCAAATGCCCCGATACATCTCCTCAGCCAGCTCAGCTGCCCAAAGTCTTAGTGAGACATCCCCTTAAACCACACAAACATCTCTGTCTTAGTCAGCTTGGGCTGCCATACAAACACCACAGACTGTGTGGCTTGATGTTTATCTTCTCACAGTTCTGGAGACCGGGAAGTCCAAGATCAAGGTGCTGGCAGGGTTTGAGCTTTGGTGAGACCTCTCTTCCTGGTTTGGTAGACACAGCAAGAAGCTGTGTCCTCACATGGCCTTCCTTCCAAGTGTGCATTTTGAGAACGCAAGAGAGCTAACTCTCTGTATCTCTTCTTAAAAAAAAAATTTATTTATCTATTTGGCTCTGCTGGGTCTTACCTGTGTCTTTGTGGTGAGCGGGCTCCAGAGCTCATGGGCTCAGTAGCTGAGGTGCACAGCTCAGCATGTTGGATCTTTCTTCCCTGACCTAGGATTGAACCAGAGTCCTCTGCATTGGGAGGTGGGTTCTTAACCACTGGGAACTCCTAGCATCTCTTTCTAAGGACATTAATCCTATTAAATTAGAGCCCCACCCTTATGCCCTCATCTAAACGTGCTGCTATGGCTAAGTCACTTCAGTTGTGTCCTACTCTTTGTGACCCTATGGTCTATAGCCTGCCAGGCTCCTCTGTCCATTTTCCAGGCAAGAATACTGGAGTGGGTTGCAATTTCCTCCTGCAGGGGATCTTTCCAAACCAGGGACTGAACCTGCATCTCTTATGTCTCCTGTATTGGCAGGTGGGTCCTTTACCAGTAGCAACACCTGGGGAGCCCCATCTAATCTTAGTTACTCCTAAAGGGCCTCTCCCCAGATACAATCATATTGAGGGTTAGGGCTTCAGCATATGAATTTGAGTGGGTGGGGGTGTGTCTGATGAGGGTGGACACAATTTACTACCTAGCAATCTTCTGAAAGTAAACTTTGGACAGAACCCAGTTTTGTTTTTCTCTTTTAGGTCAACCAACCAATGTCCTTGAACCTGCATGGACCAATTCTTTAAAAAACATAATGGAAAGGACACAGGCTGATGTATTGGGTTAGCCAAAATATGTGTTCGATGGTCAGAAAAACCTGAATGAACTTTTTGGCCAACCCAATAGAACTAGGTGGAGAGTAGACAACAATGATGGGGGTACAGGGTGACATCTGGTGAGGGGGAGCACTTGTAAGGAAATCCTACTGGCTTTCTTAACAAACCATCATCTCATCCTACAAGGTTGGAAATGAAGGGAGAAATTTTAAGTGTGCAGAGATGGCTGGAATTTGGGACCCAAAGATTTATCCTTCTCTCCAGAAATTTCTCCTTATTGATGACAACCACCATGGTGGCCTAAAGGATGTCTGTTCTCTCTTATGAATCCCCCTTCTAAGGGTGTCATTGATTTTTCCTTTTCAGTTCCCTGATATATATGAACAATCAGAGGGGATCATCTCCCCAGAAGGAGGGTATTTCTTTATGCTCTCTTGAGCATGCCAAGGTGACTTATTCATCTCAGACTTAGTCATTGAGGACATTCCTTGGTTGACAACTCAGGGTATTTGCTCAATATTACCTCCTACAGTGCTAATCTTAGAAACGGAAATGACTAGATGGCAGAGACTGATTTTACTTTAGAACAGTTAGTAAAGTAGCTGTGGAATAAGCCTGGGTCCTCAGAGATGCCTGTTACTGTGTCAGGTCCATTACCAACTTAGAATGGCAGATGGGCCATGGAGAGGATTTATTGTTCTTGTGGCAGAATGGCGGCATGCTTCAAATGACCTGACATTAGTCTAATACAGTGTAGGCATTTCAAAAAATATTTGTTCCTGTATACACGAATGAAATGGCCAGTCAGGGTGGCAAGCATGGCGATCCTCTCATCATCATCTTCATCAATAACAAGTTCATCTTTACTGAGCAATTCCTGCGACAGGGGTCCCCAACCCTTAGCCCACAGGCTGGTGTAGGAACTGGGCCACACAGCAGGAGGTGAGTGAGCAAAGCTTCATCTGTATTCACAGTCCTGCCCTATCACTCACATTACTACCAGAGCTCCGCCTACGGTCAGGTCAGTGGGGACATTAGATTCTTATAGGAACACAAACCCTACTGTGAATTGCAAATGCAAGGGATCTAGGTTGTACACTCCTTATAAGAATCTAATGCCTTATGATCCAATTCTGCATTATGGTGAGTTGTATAATTATTTCACTAGGTATCACAATGTAATAACGATAGAAACAAGTGCATAATAAATGTAGAGCTCTTGAGTCATCCCCAAACTAATACTCCTCCTCCCCCTGCCTCATCTATGAAGAAATTGATTTCCATGAAACTGGTCCTTGGTGCCAAAAAGGTTGGGGACTGCTGTGCTACAAGGCCAGAATATTTGAATGTGCTTTTGAAAAAAAAGTCATTCACAAATCAAAGACCCACAGAAGTCATAGTATCTAGTCTTCTCACCTAGGAATCCTAGGGCTGCCTAAAGTTATCTCAGAGGATGTATGCAGGGATAGCCAAGAGGAAGTCGCATCATTTCTATCTGTCTTCTATATTGGCAGTCTCAAAAGAGGGTATCATGAGAAAAAGGGTTCCACTGCTAAAAATCTGAAGAGCATTGTTTCACTCAACACTCTTATCGAAAAAATCAAATACCAGAGTTAGAGAGAGGCTTAGCAAAATGTTACACAGTTAGTAAATAACAGAGCTGAGACTAGAAACTTGGTCTCTAAGACAGTGCTCTTTCAACCCATGACCCTCTGCCTATGATAATACTATAAAGATAACAACTAGGCTAAGTGAAATAAAT
The DNA here is from genome assembly GCA_007570785.1 of Antilocapra americana. Classification (NCBI taxonomy): domain Eukaryota; kingdom Metazoa; phylum Chordata; class Mammalia; order Artiodactyla; family Antilocapridae; genus Antilocapra; species Antilocapra americana. The sequence goes on along the minus strand of ML660200.1, from coordinate 10,714,601 downwards.
CTGATAGAGAAAGACAAATACTGTACAATATCACTTACATATGGAAGCTTAAAAATACAACAAACTAGTGAATATAACAGACACAGCTAATGAACTAGTGGTTGCCAGTTGGAGGAGGGGAAAGAGAGGTAATTCAGGAGTGGGGAGGGGAAGACACAAACTATTTGGAATAAAATAGGCTCAAAGATGTATTGTAAAACATGGGGAATATGGCCAATATTTTATAACAACTGTAAATGGAAACTTATCTTTAAAAATTGTATAAAAATTTTAAAAAAGAATTCACATCAAAGCAAAGATGCACAGCATTAGTCCTTAGCCTTTTCTCTCTGCTTAACAATTCCTTTTTGCTTGTCACCTTATTTCCCAACCCTTAAGAAATGAGAATTATAGACTCCTCAATGGATTCACTGCAATCTCTGCAGGGATGAATTAGCGGTGAAAGGAATTATTTCTGCTTTATAGATGAGATGCTTCACAGAGGCTTGTAGACACAATTCACCATTTCTTATGCAGAATATGCAGATAAAGTGGGAAATTATATTGGTTTGTGTCCCCAAGCTTGGTTCACCTGACAGTGTGAGCTGCTTAAGAGTAGAACAAAAACAGTTGTGTGTGTTTGTGTGGTGGGGAGAGGTGAAGTGAGGATTGGTTGTTGAGAGATGAGGCTAGAGAGGTATTCAGGGAAGGGGGCCTCAGTGGCCTGGAAACTCTTCAGGTGCTGTGCATTACACAGAGGCCACAGAAGAGCTTTAAAAGAGTGAGTGAACAACAGTTAGCTTTGTGTTTTGGAAATACCACTTTTTGGGATATTAAAGATTGGGATGTAAACTGGTGTAGCCACTATGGAAAACAGTATGGAGGTTCCTCAAAAAGGTGAAAATAGCACTACCATATGATCCAGCAATCCCACTCGTGGGCATATATCCAGACACAATTATAATTCAAAAAGACATGTGCACCCTTGTTTATAACAGCACTATTTACAATAGCCAAGACATGGAACCAACCTAAATGTTCATTGACAGATGAAAGGATAAAGAAGATATCCTATATCTTCTTTGGGTATACAATATATCCATATATATTATATACATATATATATTCCATATATAAACAATGAAATACTAGTTAGCCATTAAAAGAATGAAATAAGGCCATCTGCAGCAACATAGATGGACCTAGAGATTATTATACTAAGTGAAGAAAGTCAGAAAGACAAATACCATATGATATTACTTAGTGGAATCTGATATATGACACAAATGAACATATCTATGAAACAGACTCACAGACAGAGAAAACAGAACATATAGGCAGACTCTTTCCAGGGGAGCAGAAGGGGTCGGGGAATGATGGATTGGGAGTTTGGGACTAGCAGATGCAAATTATTGTATATATTCAATAGAATGGATAAACAACAAGGTCTTACTATATAGCATGGGGAAATATATTCAGTAACCTGTGATGAGCCATAATGAAAAACCATATGAAAAAGAATGTATATATGCATAACTGAATCACTTTGTTGTAAAGCAGAAATTATTTTTATTTTATTAAATTTTTTGTACAGTAGAAATTAAATACAACATTGTAAATCAGCTATACATCAATAAAAATTTTTAAAAAGACTAGATTGGAGTTGGCTAATTTTGAAAACAGCATAGGAGCGTGGGGGTCAAGTTAGGAAGTTGATACGTCTTTCCAAGAGAGAGATGCTGATGCTATTTGAGCAATGATAGAGGTGTCTGACCACATTTGTATGCAGTCCCCATGCCTTGAGCTTTCTACATCTCAGTGATGAAAAATACTCTTTAGCATCTCTTAAGCTCTCCGGAAGCCCTCCAGTGTTGATTAGCTATGACGGTGGTTGAAGGCTCTTGGTGTATGGATGCTTGATTGGAGCATCCATACAAACTAACTAACCGGTCCCTGGGGGCAGCAAAGGATGAAAATTAGCATATATAGTTATTACATTGTTGAGACCATAGAATTGAAAAGTAAAGTACACAGCTAACAGCAGGACTGAGTAATGGGAGAGTGAGTGACAGGGAAGGTGAGTTGGAATAGATGCTTACCTTTTGGAATTCTTTCATCTAGAAGGAAGATGAAATGACAACAGTGGCTGGGCATTGTCTGTTCAGAGGAGGCCAAATATGACAAAGGATCTAAGTGCAGGTCATTAAGAGTGACAAACGTCCTCAAGTTGGCCAGTGGTAAGATGGACTGGTCAGGAGTAAACTTAGCTTTTTATTCATTTTGCAGCAATGTGTCAGGCTCTGTGGAAACACATCAGTGAACAAAAGAGATGAAAACATCCCTCGTCATGGAGGTTTTACAATTTTGGAAATATTCTTAGGGAAGGTGGGTGGGGCTTGAGCTGGCCTCAGAAGGAAGCAGAGCCTTGACGGGCAGAGAGCAGACCACATCAGAGAGGGGGATAGTTAGTATGAAACTCAGACGCAGGAAACACTTACATGGGAGCTGACCAGAGGAGGCTTGGGGAGTGGCCAAGGTGACTTTGTACTTGGGGGTGGGGACATCAGGAAATCAAATTGGAGAATGAGGTTGGGGCTGGGCTTGAAAACTTGACAGGGGACACTGGACTTTATCCTGTAAACATCACAGAGCCCTGGGGATGGGAGTGGAGCTTCAAGTTGAAAGGAGGAGGCGGTAGAGATAGCAGAGCAGATGGTGGGGCTGAAATCTGTGGTCATTTCAGAAATTAATTATTTCTCTCTCTCTGTCTTGTCATTTTCTCCACCCTCTGAGTTTTAAAGGTATCTAAAATGTTGTAATTATGTCTGAACACATAAGAAGAGTAGAACCAGGTGGAAACAGCATACAGATCCACTGAAATTATTATGTAAATGACTTAGCAATAATCTAGCCAGTAGGTCCAGAGTGAACACTTAACCATTCTTACACTGGCTACTTAAATATATTGTGAGCTTAAGAATAAATCTAGGAGATTGATGTGCTTGGGTGAAGTGGGTCCCTGGGCAGGGTCATCCGGATATAGTTCCTCTGTTGGAAGGCCCTCATGGAGAATTTAATTTTAAATGGGTAATAATAAAGTGGAGAATTAAGATTCAATGAGAGGGAGGGAAAATGGATAAAGACTCCAAATGCTTCTCTCTCTCTCTCTCTCTCTCTCTCTTATGCATACCACACATTTTACGGAATCTTTTATCATTTTGACACTTGCCATTTATACCCTCGTGTCTTCTCCCAGATTTATTTTACCGTTGAGGAGAAATAAAGCTGCTTATGCAATTCTCTAGCTTGCTCTGTAAAGAGCAGCATCCCCGTGATGATTTCAAGAGTCCGTCATCTCTGGAAATTCTCAGAGCAAAGGTGAGCATTGTCTTTACCTTAAAAAGGAATATAGGAGCCTTTCCCTGATCAACCCAGAGGTACCCAAGCTGATGGTACAAATAATCATGGGATGACTGTGGAAACTCAAAGCTTGGGCACAGAATCCCTCAGTGATTTGGAGGAGTCTACATACGTGCCTTGCTTGTGCTCATGTCCTTCTGTGCAAGAATGCCTTCTACTTGGCACACCGGTCCTTGAACACTTAATCACCTGTGTCTTCAGATGACAATGCCACAGAGTGAGCCCTGACATCTTATCATGGAGACCCTGGAGCATCACTGCTAGTCTCCAGTCTCACAAAGTCCTTATGTCTTTCATCTTTGAACTCTTCTGTTCACAGAGCTCAATAACAGGCCGTCAGAAATAGGCAGAAAAATGTGTATTGCAGATGTGCTTTAGTATTGAAGGACTGAAAATAAATTGATTTCCCATTGAGAAAAGAAATTGACTGAATATATCATGATATATTCATACTGTGAAATTATAGGCAGACATCAGAGATAACGAACTAGAACTATTTCAGATGACTTGAAAGGATTGAGTTGCACATAAAAGAGGTAGAAATGTATATGAAATTTGATCTCATTTTTGTACAAAATGGAACCTGTGCAATAGTGTAACCTGTACAAATAGTGTGTATTTGTACAGGTTACACTGTACAGTGTATTATACACTATTTGTACAATAATGTACACTGTCAATCTATATGTTTTAGTATATTACATATGTAAAGGAGTTGTTTAATAGGGCATTTATAAGACTGCATTAATATTAAGAAACAAGGCATAACTTAGGTTGTTATAAAGTTATCAAATACCTCTTTTGCCTCAACAGCTTTTTCAGTCCACCTGTAAAACAATTTATTGAAAAATTTAAGAAATGTGGTGAAGTACACATAACATACAGTTTATCATCTTGACCATTTTTGAGTGTACAGTTCAGTGACACTATGTATATTCACCTTGTTGTGAACATATTAATACATCATCACCATCCATCTCCAGAAAGCTCACATCTTTCCAACTGGCACTCTAAACCTATAAACCGATAACTCACTATTTCTTCTCCGCCAGCTCTGGTAACCACCATTCTACTCTCTGCCTATGAACCTGACTACTCTAGGTACCATATACAAGTGGAACCACACAGCATTTGTCCTTTTGTGATTGGTTTATTTCATTTAGCATGCCCTCAAGTTTCATCCATGTTGTAGCATGTCTCAGAATTTCTTTCCTTTTTCAGGCCAAACAATATTCTGTTATCTGTATCAAGCATACTTTCTTCCTCCCTTTGTCTGTTAATCATCACATGGGCTGCTTCTGTCTTTTGGTTATAGCGAATAATGCTGTTCTGAACATGGGCACACCTACACCTGTTTGAGACACTACTTTCAGGTCTTTTGGGTGTATATGCGGTAGTATTGCTAGATCACACGATAATTTTAGTTTTAACTTATTGAGAAACTGCCCCACCGTTTTCCATAGAGACTGTACCATTTTATGTTTCCTCTTATAGTACACAAGGTTTCCAGTTTCTTCAAATCCTTGCCAACATTTATTTGTTTTTGTTTTCATTTTTGTTTTTGATAGTAGCCATCCTAATGGCTGTGAGTATCTCATTATGATTTTGACTTGCATTTCCCTAATATTTAGTGATGCTAAGTATCTTTACATATACTTATTGGTCACTTGTTTATCTTTGCTGAAATGCCTATTCAAGCCCTTTGCCCTTTTTCCCATCCGTTTGTGTGTTTTGTTGTAGTTGTTGAGTTATAGGAGTTTTTTTATATACTCTGGATATTAACTGCTTATCAGATATATGATTTTCAAGTATTTCCTTTCATTTTGTGGGCCACATTTTTACTCCATAGATTACCTTTTCGTTGCACAAATGATTTTACTTTTGATATAGGCCCATTTGTTTATTTTATTCTTTTGTTTCCTGGGTACTGGTTGACCTTTTATGCCAAACTTTGCTGGAGCTACTAGCTTTAGCAGACATCACTTGACAGCACCTCGCTTCAACTCCCCTTCTTCCACTCCAGATTTCTGGTGCTGGCTGGATGCACTCAGCATTCACACCTGCCTACACAACCTGCAGGTTCCAAGTGGTTAACATTCATGTGGCAAAGCTTGACCGACAGGGCTTGGATGTGGTGGATTAATCCTCTCCTCTTTCTCTCCTGAGATGGGCAACTCTGAGGTGCATTTTGTTGAATTCCTCAGATGTCTTCGGTCAGTCAAAAAATGACCAGCCCAAAGAGATCCATGTCAAATCTCTAGATCCCTATGAATATTAGCTTGTTTGGAAAAAGGGTTATTGCAGGTGTGACTAAATTATGGATCTTGAGATTATCTTGTTTTATCTGAGTGGGCTTTAATTTCAACGATAAGTGTCTTTTTCAGAGCAAGGCAGAGGCACACTTGAGATGGAAGAAAAGACAGATATAGGTGAGAAGGTGATGTGAAGACAGAGCAGAGGGAGGTGTGGCCACAATCCAAGGAATGCCAACAACCCCAGAGGCTGGGACAAGCAACAAAAGATTCTTCTCTAGAAGCTTCAGAGGGAAAATGGCTCTGTTGACACCTTGATCTCAGATTTTTACCCCATGGAACTGTGAAAAAATACACTTCTATTGTTTGAAGCTGATAAGTTTGTGGTGATTTGTTACTGCAGCCAATGAAGCTGACAGTCTCCTTGGGGGTTCTAGCCCTAGTTGCCCACAGTTAGGGCAAGCTCAGGAAGTGAAGGACTGACTTTCTTTCCTTCTCTGTCACATTCATTCCTGAGCACCATTTCCGTTCACTAGGATCATTTCCCAAAATACATTTTCTGCATGTAAACCCTGGTCTCAGTCTCTGCTTTCTGGGGAAAATCTAGGTGAACAAAGTTAATTGCAGCAGTGACCCTAGAAAGCAGAACCTCAGCTGGCATTATGGGATTGGTTCACTCACTGATCAGAGCAAAGGACCCCACTGCTGGTGGGAAGTAGACTGGTAACAACTGCTGGCATCTGGCACGCTGGTGATACATTTGGGGCCCCTGATGACATGGGAGATGCAAGGATAGTCCCAATAAGTTGCCAAGGATAACTGATTTTTTTCTTGTACCTCCTATACCAGGTAACAGACATTCTACTTGTACCTCTTTCAATTCTGGAGGTTACATTGAACACATTTGGGAATACTGCTCTTGTCCTTTGAATGGGTCACTCAGAATCCTGTCTGTTTTGAGAAGATTCTGCAGCCTCTCTTGGCTTTGGGGCAGGCTGTTCTGCCACTTGAGTCATAATACTTGGCAAATCCAACAGTATGAGAAGTATCTACAGTAGATAAGAATGCTGTGTGGAGTCCTTGGAAAACCCTTATAGGAAAATCACAGCATAGAACCCCTAGGGATGTAGTGCAAAGTGACACCTTTTGTAGCAGAGATTAATTTACCATTTAAAAAGCAAATGTATGCTACTTTGTATCCTGTTAGGCCCTAGTGGACACTGACCATCTGCCATGAACCATCGAGGGACTATGTGACCTCAGCTGCCAATCAAAAGTTTGGCATTATGGCCTGCACTAAATTCTATGATTAGACAGGCACAATGGCAGGTACTTGTCCAGAAAGAACAGTAGATTTTTGAACTGCATATGAATAGGCACTGAGGGCACAAGTAAGTGACATGAACAGGCAGCCCTGACTCCCATGTCACCTGCCTCTGTGGTACCATTGCCTCCTCCTCAACTTAATACAGCCAGCCTTGTGGTTGGGTGAGAGGGAGTTATGACCAACTGATATAGGAGGAAAAAACTTGGAGATTGTTCACAGATGGATAAGTTCAGTATGTTCCTGGATCCCTCCACACTACAGCCACCCAAGGGGGCCCTATGGGATGGTGAGAAGAAAAATCCTGTTTGCAGGAAGGGCTGCAGCAGTGCATTGATGATTTAATTCACATGGGGGCAGAGATAATCTGAGATATATCTTATACATAGACTGCTGGAAAGGGTAAGTGGCTTGGTTGAGTGGTTTAGGGCCTGAGGAACAAGACTGAAAGATGAGAGTCAAGGAAGTTAGGAGATGAGGCATCTGTGTCCATGAAAGTGGGCATGGTGTGTAAGATTTTTGTGTCTCATGTTAATTCTTACCAGAGAGCATTCACCACAGAGGATAGCCCTTTTGTGTAGGTAACAGCTAGCTTCTCTCCTTGGTCAACAAGGTCTTATTCAATGGTCTCCTGAATGTTGTAGGAACCAAGATAAAGGCTATATAACTAATCCATCACCTGGAGCATCTTCTTATCAAGGTTGATCGAGTTATTTCCATGGATGAGTGCCTAGATTTCCAGCCAAAGTAATCATAGAGAAGCTCTTGATGGGATAACATCACTCAATGAGACCGATAAGTCACCTGGTGGTGGGTGAATTTCTTCAGATTTTTTTCACCCTGGTAGGGCAGCAGTTTGTTCTTACAAGAAGTGACATCTACTCTGGATATGAGATTATGATCCCAGGCTGTCAGCATCATCAACGGAGGGTCTACGGAATGCCTGATTTACCAACACAGAGCCCATAGTACATTGCCTCAGACCCATTTCATGGGGAAGGATGTGTGCCATTGGATGCACAGCCATAGGAGTCACTGGTTCTATCACACAGCACATCACCTGGAGGTTGACAGCCAAGAAGAAGGATGAAGGATTTAGTAAAGGTTCCTACAAGATGTTCTCTTGGGCGCAGCACTCAGTGGTGTTGGAGTGTAACTTTCATATGTTACATGCACTGAACCATGGACAGAATATGGTTTGTGTCCACAATAGCTAGAATATGTGGGTCCTGGTACCAAGGGGTGAAAGAAGATTAGCTACTCTCACCATTACTCCCAGGAATGTACTTGAGGAATTTGCACTTCCCACACTGAGACCTTCTACATGGTCCGATTGGAGCTCACAAGGGGGTGGAGTAGAATAGGGGTTGGGAGGCATGTTTACTCTACTGGATTTGAAGTTATAACTACTGTCTAGTCATTTTAGATTTTTTGAGCAAGTGGACTTTAAATAGCTACATTGGTGAGGCTAATGGACTCTGATTACTACAAGGAGCTAGAACTGCTGATCACCAATGGAGTCAGAAAGGAACCTGTCTGGAACCCATGGAACACTTGTGCTTCATGTCAAGTAGTAAGTAGAAATGGGCCATCAGAGCAACTATGACTAAGTAGGGGTAAGAGAACTAACACCCTAACATGGCTGAGATGAGGGATGAAAAGTTTGGCCAGGGTGAGGGAAGTCTGGAATGAGCATGGGGGAAAGAAAGAATGCACATCAACAATGGTATTCAGACCGCATACAGCTGGGAGGACTGCAGCTTGGTCTACAAACTCTCCTGTCTCTTTTGTAGAGACTGCTGCTGTCACCACACTGAAGCAAAACAGACTCATAAACACAGAGGACAAACCAGTGGTTGGGGGGTGGGGGTGGGGGTATGTGGCAGGGGGACAGATGAAACGGGTGAAAGGGATTAAGAGGTACAAACTTCCTGTTATAAAATAAATAAGTCTCAGGGATGTAATGTACACATAGGGAATATAATCAGTAATATTGTAACCATTTTGCATGGTGAAGGATGGCAACTGGATTTATTGTTGTGAAAATTTCATAGTGAATAAAAATATTGAGTCCCTGTGTTGTACACCTGAAACTAATATAATATTATATGTTAAGTATAACAATGAAAAAAGAAAGACTGTGACTGGATAGACTCCAGGAAGGGCTTGAGTGGGTACAAGAAAGGAGTGAAATATATTAGTCACCTCTCATGCCTCATGCCTTGTATCCCTTCAGCCTACCTTTTACCATGTCCATTACTGCAGTGACCAGCTTCATGCAGGTATGACCTTCCAGCATCTTCCCTGAGCTGAACCTCATTTCTCACTTTCTGCCTGGGGCCTTCTTTGAAGTCACCAGATGAAATGACTGCTAAACCAGTCTGGCAGCTGCTCACTTGTGCACAATCTAGAAATAAGAGGGGATTAATACTCAGGGGGCAATCCTTGACCAATGAGAGACAGATATTAGTGAATAAATAAGTGCTTCCATCAGCCCTTCGCACAGGTGGACAATTCTGAGTTGTACTCCAACACCTTCTTAGCTGGTCCCTGGGAGATTGAGTCCTAGTTGCTCATGGACATGATCAGCTCAATAAAGAGTGGTTTTACTGACTTTCTTCCTTGCTTTGCTCTTTCCAGTTCTTCACTCCTGTTCCCTGGGTCACTGCCTTGAATAAACTACTTGTGTGTCAATCCTTGTCTCAGGCTCTGCTTGCTGGCCATGACACATGGGTTGATTGGGAAAAATGGAGATGGGTATGGGCTGCTGATTGGGGTGAGGACAGAGAGAGGTGGGGAAAGGTGTAAACAGGAAAAACGATCATTTATATAAGATCCCATTTTTGTAAAATTACATAGATATTTGCATGTATGCATAAAGAGATACTTGCAAAAGTGGTCACCAAAATATTCTCTTGAGTATTTAGGATGGTACCATTTTTATAAAATAAATAATATATAAAATAAACTAATAAAGTAATATATAAAATAAATTTTATAAAATAAACATTCTATTACATTTTTATATTTTAAAGTATTATATCTTTATAAGTTGTTGGAATTATTTACAATGAATGTGTGATAGTTACATATTGTAATCAGATAACATTGTAAGGAGAAGGGTATCTATGGTGGGAAAAAAAAGTAGGTCTTGAAGTCAAGATGGGATTTCTCTGTACAAATATCTGTGCACAAAACTCTCCCTCCTTCCTGAAGCCAGGAAACAAATCTTCTGTTTATAACAACTAAAGGCAAATAGAAATTTCAAGGCATGATGGGACCCCACTAGTTCTACAGCAGGGGGTGAACTCTGATTTGAGCTCAACTGGGATTCTTGCTATACATACACAGATGAATGAAACCCCAACTTGTAGGGAAAGAAAATATTCTGCTCATTGAGATTTGATATTTTCTAAAAATTTTCACTTATGCTAGGCAGCAAAGAAAGCTAAAAGGCTTATAGATTACAGAGGATGAGCTGAACCCTCTAAAAAATGATGCCTTCTATTTATTATTTTCTTTCTTCCTGGTCACCACCTGGAGGTTCTAACACCATCTGATGCTAAAGGTCTCCAGGCGGCCCGCAGCTTCAAGTATCTTATTTAAATAAAACTGTCCTCAGCACAGCTTGGCTTAGTTCATCAGCAAACCAGGCCCCGGGTAAAACACGGGCAGGACAGGAGGCTGTGCTTTTGGGAGGTGGATGAAGCTGGGGAACTCTTCTTTCAGACTAGAAATTGGATTTTGGAAGATAGAGGAAAGTTTCTAATTTGAAGAGTGGGTTGTCATGCCCCTGACAGAGGAATCCTTCTGGGTAGAAGATTCTAAGTACGAAAGATTTTTAAATGTGACCTAGAAAAAAGAAGGTTGGTGAAATCAGATCTCAAATCCCGGGTTGACAGCAGCTTTATGTTATTAAATCCTGACTTTAGAGTGGAAGGAAATTTCCCACTGGAAAAAAACAGAATCAGAGCTGATACTTGGCACTGGACTCAACAATCAAGGAGAGAGAAAAGACATCTCTCTGTAAACATCAGTTTAGGGATTTAAAGACAGCAGGAGCATCTTTTTTTTTTTTTCAGCCTCTAGACCAAAGTTTCCACCCCTCAGTAGCTATTAAACAAATCTGCAAGCATTATCATTCTTTATGGAAAACTATAATTTACAAGTCAAGCCTATCAGGTTTCATTGCTGTTTTTCTCTTGTCCGCCACATTAGAATTTTCCTTAAACTTCATATTCACTGCCGTCCTCATCCAGCTCCCATTCTCCTTTTCCTTGCCTTAAGCAGGGTCCCCATGGGATCGAATGCCTGATGATCTGAGGTGAAGCTGATGTAATAATGATATAAATAAAGTGCACAATAAATGTAGTGCACTTGGTAGTTCCCTGGTGGTCTAGCGGTTAAGAATCTGTCTGCTAGTGCAGTGGACATGGATTCGAGCCTTTGCCGGGGAAGATTCCACACATCAAGGAGCAGCTACGCCCACAAGCTGCAACTACTGAGGCCCTGTGCTGAAACTACTGAAGCCTGAGTGCCTCAAGTGCATGCTCCGCAACAAGAGAAGCTGCAGCAGTGAGAAGCCTGAGCTCCACACCCAGAGAGTAGACCCTGCTTGCTGTAACCCCCTAGGGCAGCAATGAAAACCCAGCACAGCCAGAAAAAAAAAAAAATGTAATGCACTTGAATCATCCCAAAACCATCCCCCTGCCTCAGTCCGTGGAAAACTGTCTTCCCCTTATGCCAAAGACGTTGGGGATCGCTGCCCCTTAAGGTTTCCTTTACTTTGTCAAGAAAATGTCCTCAAGGGCCTGGGGCTGTTGGAGAAGTTCTGAAGTTACGTTCCTGAATGTCTTACAATTGTCTTTAAGAGGAATTTTTCCTCCAGTCTCCCCTGGCTACCTCTGGGAGTCCATTACACATTTCAGATAAGCTGGCCACCCAGGCAGAGGGCACAAGAGGCCTCAATTTGCATAATATTTAAATATCATGTCCATATTCGTGTACCCTAGGAACCCTGTGGTGGTGGTGAAAACGTTCTCTATCTTGTTCAGCATGGTGGCTACCAGATCTATAATATATAAAAATTAATCAGCTTTGTACATTTGGTTGTGTATATACTTCAGTTTACAAGTAATTTAAAAAATGCCTTCAATATATGCACAGGTAAAACCTCACACTGTCCTTATTCCTATGAACATTGAAATACATACTAGAAGCCATGGCTATTTTACAGGAAGCCAAACATCTCTAAGATAATATACATTTTGAATCAACAGCAGTTTTGGTTCATACTTGGAACTGCAAAAACATTTCTTTTCTTGGGAGAAACACCAGAACTCAGAGAAGAAATGGACTTTTTATGGCATGGCATTGTGATGGGAGGCAGTTGGCTGCAGTTAGTTGATTGGTTTCTTTTTCTTTTTAAGATGACATTTGATTTATACCTGACAGTACCCAGGAATGCAGGTTAGTTTCAAAACTGAAAATCCTCAGTTCTTGAGTGAGTTGCGGACAGCTCCTGCATTCAGGATCCTTTTCCAGGAGACTACCTTGGACAGCCTGCAGGACTGTGTTGCTGGCAGCTCTTGGCTAGAGCCAGTGGGCTGGAAAGGGACCAGCCCTGATGTTGTTCCACTGGGCATAGGTCCCAGGCATTCATTTTGTATGTGGCTTCTGCTTCTCCGACACTGGGCTCTTGGAGAAGACAAGACACTGTGCAAACCACAGGCCAAGTGTCTGTTTATAACTTGGAATTTTCTGTTTTTATTCTATGAAATCAGCCACTCTCTGGGTAATCTGAGCAAGCTTTTTACTTATTGGGGTTTCCTTTTTTCGTCTGTAAAATGAAGGAGTTGGTCAGACCCAGTGGATGATAGCCCTTGAGGCGGGAGAGACTGTAAGATTTAACCAGAACAGAAAGCAGGTTTTGTAGCAGATGTTTTTTAAGTCTCTGGCTTAAAGAATGCAGATAAGTCTACAAGGGAGCAGGACCCTGTGGTGCCTTCCCAGGGGCAGACCTCTCCCCCATATCCTCTCCTGTAGCATACCTCCGTTATTTCCTGAGTTTTTCATATGTTCAAAACCACCACCAAATGGAAGAAATTATCTACTTGATGATCATGAGCACAGAGCTCCCATACATACTGGCGCCTAAGGGTTGATCATATTAACTGCCCTCCTACCTCAATATCAACCAATCAGAGAACTGTGCATGAGTTAATCACATACCCTGAGACCACCCACCCCCGCCCTTTCTTCTAAAGACTTTGCCTTTAAAAAGGTTTTGCTGAAACTCTTCAAGGATTTGGGGGTGTTTGGGGACATGAGCCACTTGTTCTTCTTGCATGGAACTGCAATAAACCATTCTCTGTTCCAAACTCCCACATTATTGTTTGGGCTCACTGTGTATCAGGCACATGACAAATTTGTATTCTGTAACAAGTCCTTAGGTTTTTTAAGTCAGGGAGGATGTGCTTTTAAAAACACATGCCTGTACTCCCAGACATAGAGAAGAGACCTGTGGTTGCCAAGAAGGGGGAGATGTGGGAGAGATGGATGGGGTTTGGGATCAGTGGACACAAGCTATTCTATATTGTGTAGGATGGATGAACAAACCAAGGTCCTATTGTACAGCAGAGAATTACAGTCAATATCCTGTGATAAACCGTAATGGAAAAGAACGTGAAAAAATGTGTGTGTGTGTGTATATATACATACATATATATATATGTATATAAATAAAACTGAATCACTTTGTTGAGAGCAGAAATTAACTAAATCAACTATACTTTGATAAAATAAATTAAAAAACACATGTCCATAAATTCATAGAAAACCCTAATTTGAAAAGATACATGCATCTCAATGTTCATAGTAGCAATATTTACAATAGCCAAGCCATGGAAGCAACCTAAATCAACAGATGAATGGATAAACACAATGTGGCACATCTTTGCAGAAACACGGATGACCTAGAGGTTATTTTACTAAGTGAAGTAAGTCAGACAGAGAAAGATATGGAACCTAACAAAATGATACAAATGAACTTATTTCCAAAACAGAAACAGACTCAGGAACACAGAAAACAAACTTATGGTTACCAAAGGGGAAAGAAGGGGGAGTAATAAATAAGGAGTTTATCCTAACTTTAGTGATTAAAAGATTCACACAACTATATTAAAATAAATAAACAATAAGGATCTACCATATAGCACAGGGAACTATATTCAATATCTTGTAATAATATATATTGGAAAAGAATCTGAAAAGAATATATATATATGTGTGTATATATATATATGTGTGTGTGTATATATATATATATATATATATATACATGTGTAAAACTGAATCACTTCTACATACCAGAAACTAACACAACGCTCCAAAATATCTATACTTCAATCAAACAACAAAAACAAAACATGCCTGGTGAAACAGTCTTCGTCCTCCTTCTCACTGAGTGACATCCAGAATGTACTAGCCTTGCAATTAAGCATTTTGATTATGTTCTGTAATCTGTCCATTCCTCCCTGTTCACGCCACCTCAAGTCATCCCTAAACATTCCCTGTTAGGATCAATGAAGCTATCATTCAGTTATTATTGTTTTTAACCTTTATCTTTTGAAATAATTTTAACGACAAGATATTGCAAAAAGAATACAGAGAGTTCCTGTTTATCTTTCACCCAGCTTCCCCCAAAGACAGCATCTGACATAATCATCTCACCGGTCATTATTTCATAATATGATTTACATCATCCCCACTCCTTAACCTCAATCAGTCTTGGGATCTGAAAGAGCCTAATATCAAACAGCAGCATATTTGCAATGAAAGAGTGAGGATCTGAGACAAAAATGCGTTTCCTGGTCCCTAATTCAGAGCTTGTGTGTCTTTATGCGATCCGGCTTCACAAGGAGGTTGAAAACAAATCCTCAAATGAAAACCGATGGTTTATTTATTTAAAGTAGATGCAGTGAATAACTCAAGAATTCATGCATTTGCTTATTAGTCTCCTTTGCAGTGGAGATGGATGGATAAATCAATTTATCTCTCTGCCTACGCATCTCTATCCACCATGCAAGGAAAATGAGATAAACTGGAGAAGGCAGTGAGGTGTGATAGGTAGAGGACACCCCTGAGACCTGGGAAGCAGAAGATTTAGTCCTGGTTCTGCCAATGGGTCGAACTTGGTAAATAATTTTCTGAGCCTTCATTTTCTTGTTTGTAAAATGAAGAAGACCTGGGTGGAGGGACCCTCAGAAGCTCAAACTGTATGCCTATGAGAATAGGCATGGTAGGTTGGGTTCCCTAGATATATGACTTAGAGAAGGGGATTAGCTTGCAGGATGCTGGTGAAGGAGAAGTTGCAGGAGCAATGTCATGAAGAAGGAGGCAGAGGGAGAAGGTGAGGCCAAACAAAAGACTTGGCCAATTGCATGGAGCACTCTGGAGCTGGAAAGCCCTTGGCGCAGTGTCAGTAAAGGTGAAAGTGCTGGGTGCTTATATGCCACATCCACCAGGTGAGCTGTCCCAGGACAGGGTGGCACTCTCTGCAGCTTGAGGCAACTCTCCCCAGTGACACTCCTAACATCTGGGTAATAAAATCTTCACTGAAGGGCCCCAGGCAGGCTCACTACTGTGACCACCACAAAGTGAAAGCATTTGTTGTTGTTGCTGTTGTTTAGTTGCTAAGTCGTGTCTGACTTAGCCTCTTTCGCAGCCTCATGAAGTATAGCCTGCCAGGCTCCTCTGTCCATGGGATATCCCAGGCAGGAATACTAGAGTGGGTTGCCATTTTCTTCACCAGGGGATCTTATCAACCCAGGGATTGAACCGGGGTCTCTTACATTGGCAGGTGTATTCTTTACCATTGAGCCACCTGGGAAGCCCTGTGAAAGCACAGGTTGCTATTATACTATCCTAGGAATGATAGGATGTTAACATACATAGGGATATTAGAATCATGCAGCTTGGGGCTCATCTAGTGGCTCAGTGGTGAAGAGTCCTTCTGCCAATGCAGGAGACACAGGTTCGATCCCTGATCTGGAAAGATCCCACATGCCACAGAGCAACTAAACTTTTGTGCCACAATTACTGAGCCTGTGCTCTTCAACAAGAGAAGCCACCACAACACAGAGCCTGTGCACCATAACTAATGAGTAGCCCTGCTCACTGCAACTAGAGAAAAGCCCTCATAGCAACGAAGACCCAGGACAGCCAAAAATAAATAAATAAATAAAAACAGAACAAGAAAAGAAATCATGTAGCTCAATCTTTTCATTGAACAGAGAGGGAAAATGAAGGGTTCTGACTTGTCCAAGTGAACCTGGAGAAATGCAGCTTGAGGGGCTCTGGGGAGTTCGGGCTCTTCATGTCTTAGCATAGAAAGAATTCAGCTGGAGTCTATCTTTTTTCCCTGGTTCCTGGTTAAAAGAGGGAAAGTTAAAAATGCATTATTATTAGGTCCAGTGGTAATGGTTCCTCAGTGTCTTCAGCCACATGGAAAATTCTTTAATTCATCATGCAAGGTACCTCAGCTGGTAAAGAATCCATCTGCAATGCAGGAGACCCCGGTTCGTTTCCTGGGATGGGAAGATTGGCTGCAGAAGGGATAAGCTACCCACTCCAGTATTCTTGGGCTTCCCTTGTGGCTCAGCTGGTAAAGTATCCACCTGTGAGAGACCTGAGTTCTATCCCTGGGTTGGGAAGATCCCCTGGAGAAGGGAATGCTACCCACTCCAGTATTCTGGCCTGGAGAATTCCATGGACTATACAGTCTATGGGGAAGCAAAGAATTGGATATGACTGAGCAACTTTCACTTCACAAAGCTGGACTGACAGAAGACAGAACACAGAGCCAAGCCCAAGAGGATTGGGAAACAGGCTTTTTCCCCTGAATTTGCACAATTTCATCCACAAGGTGTGCTGGGACCTGGATTGGAGAGGCCCGCATGGCTGGATAATGAACTCTTGGGTCTTGCTGGAAGCTTGCTTGGGTGCCTGGCAGCACTTGGTGAGGTGTGGGTGGGAGTCAGAAGGAAAGAGTGTCAGAAACAGTTACATTTTGTAAGAGACGTGTCTTATCTTGTTCCATTCACAGAGGAAAAGAAAACATCAGTTCCAGAGCCAAACCTATTTCTCTAGGTAATCCATCTCTGTACAGCTGCTCCCTGCAAATCTCTCCTGTGTTAGGTTTCCTGGGCTTCAGAGTAATTCACGCAGTCTCGGAAATTTAATAAGAGCCCTATGTGTCTTTGGTGATTCTTGTTTCTGTGTCTTATCTCCACATAATGTGTTAATATGGAAATTAATTTAGTGCTTATCAGATAGTGGAGTGAATTGTCAGGGTGTGGGTTTCTTTTGGCTTTGTTTTAAAATCTCCCTGCCCCATTCTCTCACAGTCGAATACTTAATGTTATCCAAACAGGAGGAAATTAACTTGCTATAAACACAGAGAAACTACTTTAGAGATAAAGGGATTCCTTAACTTTTCAAGCCTGGATCATAGTTAGCCTTCCCTGCTCAGTCTGTTTTCCCATCACTCCTACCTGCGTCCCCCTCCCTTGGGTACCTTTCTAGAAGATTCCTAAATGCTCACACTGTCCCAAGTCTTTGTCCCTTAGTGTATGCTGGTCCCTCTTCCCAGGCCTGTCTTCCCTACCTTGTTTACAGAAGAAACACCTTCACCTTTTTTGGGGGGCGGACCATACTGTGTGCATGTGGGATCTTAGTTCCCCGACCAGGGATTGAACCTGTGGTTCCTGCATTAGAAGTCCATTCCCTGGACTGCCAGGGAAGTTCTTCACCTTTAAAGGATGTTAAAATGTCACTTACTCCAAGCAACAGGGGATGGGGTCTTTCCACCCTGAAGGTGTCCTCCATGGCTGGGGCCAAGGGCAAGCTTCTGTAGGTTGGCCTATTAGACCTCCCTGAGGAGCTGTGATTCTGATTCTTTGCACATCTCCCTCCACAGAGAGAATTTCTGCAAGGGAGACCAGCTCCTGCCTCCGGGGCTGTCCCCCAGCTGTGGCTTTCAGAGTTCTTGCCTGTGTTTGGTGCCTCCTGGATAAATTGTCAACAAGTCCGCTGTAGGGACCTGGTCTGCCATTGGCCTGCCAAGGGGGCAGCTAGTAAGAATCTTTCTCAATGAATACATGAATAAAAGAGGGAAGTAGGAACAGGAAGTAAATGTGTTTCCAAGGGAAAACAATTGGGAAAATTATTTTTCCTCTGATTTACAAGATTACAGTTGTTTTTTTTTTAAAGTACCCTTCTCTTTAATTGAGAAAAAAGTTAAAAAAGGAAAAAGATAGCTCTGAGTCAGGAGCCAGAAATAATTTTCACAGTTCTGAGATATGAGAACAGTAAATTCACTCCCCTTGGACCCAAAAGGCATGTGCAAACTGCCTCACCTGGCAGGGTCCCTTTGTCTGAAATATTTGGGAGGAGGAATCTTGTCTCTGATGTGCTTCCCTGAACTGTTCCTCTTTGGAACTGGGGCTCTCCTTTCCACCCCATCACAGCCACAGGCCTCTTTCCTGACCACGTGTCACTTCTGGTAGCCCCTGGACCCCTGTGTCCTTACCCGCATCAGTACCACTGCCTTGAGTGTGAGGGCAGGAGCATGGCCAGAGTGCCCTTCCCGTTACCACCCCCAACTGCTCACAACCACCTCTCTGAAGGCTGTGTGGGAGGGTCTGATTTCACTGAAGGGTGAGGAGAGGTAAGAAGCAATGCAGACACAGGAAGGAAACATTTAAAAAACTGAACTTTATATTACCACCTATGGTGGCCAAGAGAAAAAAGCAAAGCTAGCCCCTCATAGAGGTGACATGCCCAAGTCCCTAGTCTGCTTCCCTCCCCTCAGGTCAGTTTCTTTGAAAGAGAATCAGGGGCTGCCATGTACACTTAATTAGGGTGTGAGGGAAACAGTGTCCCCTAGGGTTGTACAAGGCAGCAGCCCTGGAAAGAAGCCCTTTCAAGCCTTCACATCCTTGGGAAGGAGACCCCAGCGGGCTGGTCCTGTCTCATTTCACTTCCCTCCATCCTCCACATCCAACTCCCACTCCCCTCTGGAGACAGCTAGACCCTAGACACAGCAGGACACTCCTCAGTGAGCCTTGGCAGCTGTGTGGGTCTCTTTGGAGTTCTTCCTGCCAGTGTGAGATTTATTCACATTGCATAATCTTGTTGTCCTGGGGATAGCTATTGACACAATTCCCAAAATCATATACAGGCATACTTCAGAGATATTGCAGATTCAGTTCCAGACCTCTGCAATAAAGCAAATATCACAATGAAGCACGTCATGCGAATGTTTTGGTTTTCCAGTTCATACAAAAGTTATGTTTAGACTATACCGTAGTCTATTTAGTGTGCAATAGCATTATATCTAAAAAAACTATATATATATATCTTAACTAACAAAACTTTATTGCTAAAAAGTGCTAACCCTCATCTTACAATTCAGATTGCCACAAACCCTCAATCTGTAAAAAACTCAACAAAGCAAATAGCACTAAAATGACGTATGCCTGTACTAAGTCTCTCAGATCGTATAGTCTGTTTTATTTTTCAGTTGCTAAGTCATATCTAACTCATTACTACCCCACAGACTGTAGTCCACCCATCAAGGTCTTCTGTCCTTGGGATTTTCCAGGCAAGAATATTGGACTGGGTTGCCATTTCCTTCTCCAGGGGATCTTCCTGAACTAGGGATCAAATTTGTGTCTCCTATGTCTCCTGCATTGGCAGGTGAATTCTTTACCACTGAGCCACCTGGGAAGCCCTGAAGAAACTGAGACATTATACTGATACATAATAATCTGCACAGAGAATTCCACACCTAGGGCCCAATGAGAGTATAATCACTTGACATGGCTTCGTAGCCCATTGGACCACAAGTAGGGCAACCCACGGGCAGAAGGAGACCCTAAGTTGTCAAGGTGAGGTTAACTACCAAGAGGGAGTAGCAGGCTAAGTGGAAACAAAATGAGAGAATGATCCTGAAGACTAGGGGTCAGACCCAACCCCACTACTTAACAGCCATGTGACCTTTAGCAAGTCCCCCTCAGAGTCCTAGTTTCACATTCTCATAGCAGAACACAGCATTCTTTTGAAAACAAGATAATACAGATAGATAGTCTTCTGTGAGTTTAAAAGCACAAAGTAAATGTTTGAGTTTAATTATTCAGCTCCATGTTTAAGAAGAAATGTGTGCAGTAAGATTTGAAAAGAGTTCCAAAACGGGAAGGGATGACTCTGAGTTCTTTGAAGATTTCACTTAAGTAAATGTGTGTGGGGCTTCCCAGGTGGCTCAGTGGAAAATGTAGGAGATGTGGGCTTGATCCCTGGAGTGGGAAGATCCCGTGGAGGAGAAAATGGCAACCCAGACCAGTTTTCTTGCCTGGAAAATCCCATGGACAGAAGAGCTTGGCAGGATATAGTCCATGGGGTCACAAAAAGTTGGACATGACTGAGCAACTGAGCACACATGTGTACGTGATCTACATAGCTCTATCTATCCATATGAACAGTATGAAAAGGCAAAAAGATATGACACTGAAAGGTGAACCCCCAGGTTAGTAGGTGCCCAATATGCTACTGGAGAAGAGTGGAGAAATAACTCCAGAAAGAATGAAGAGACAGAGCCAAAGCAAAAAGAAAGCCCAGCTGTGGATGTGACTGGTGATGGAAGTAAAGTCTGATGCTGTAAAGAACGATATTGCATAGGAACATGGAATGTTAGGTCCATGAATCTAGGTAAATTAGTAGTGGTCAAACAGGAGATGACAAGAGTGAATACCAACATTTTAGTAATCAGTGAACTAAAATGAACCAGAATGGGTGAATTTAATTCAGATGACCATTTCATCTACTACTCAGGGGCAAGAATCCCTTAGAAGAAGTGGAATAGCCCTCATAGTCAACAAAAGAGTCTGAAATGCAGTACTTGGGTGCAGTCTCAAAAATGACAGAATGATCTCTGTTCATTTCCAAGGCAAACCATTCAATATTACAGTAATTGAAGTCTATGCCCCAACCACTAATGCCTAAGAAGCTGAAGTTGAATGATTCTATGAAGACCTACGATACCTTCTAGAAATAACACCAAAAAAAAAAAAGATGTCCTTTTCAACATAGGGGACTGGAATGCAAAAGTCGGAAGTCAATAGATACATGGATTAACAGGCAAGTTTGGCCTTGGAGTACAGAATGAAGCAGGGCAAAGGCTAACAGAGTTTTGTCAAGAGAATGCATTGATCATAGCAAACACCCTCTTCTAACAACACAAGAGATGACTCTAAACATGGACAACACCAGATGGTCATGGACATCATCAGATTGATTATATTCTTTGCAGCCAAAGATGGAGAAGCTCTATACAGTCAGCAAAAACAAGACCAGGAGCTGACTGTGGCTCAGACCATGAACTCATTGCAAAATTCAGACTTAAATTGAAAAAAGTAGGGAAAACCACTGGACCATTCAGGTACCAAATGATTAAATCAAATCCCTTATGATTACACAGTGGAAGTGACAAATAGATTCAAGGGATTAGATCTGATAGAGTGCTTGAAGAACTATGAACAGAGGTTCATGACACTGTACAGGAGGCAATGACCAAGACCACCCTCAAGAAAAATAAATGCAAAAAGGAAAAATGGTTGTCTGAGGAGGCCTTACAAATAGCTGAGAAAAGAAGAGAAGTGAAAGGCAAAGGAGAAAAGGAAAGATATACCCATCTGAACGCAGAGTTCCAAAGAATGGTAAGGAGAGATCAGAAAACCTTCCTCAGTGATCAATGCAAAGAAATAGAGGAAAACAATAGAATGGGAAAGACTATGAGATCTCTTCAGGAAAATTAGAAATACCTTGGCAACATTTCATGTAAAGATGGGCACAATAAAGGATATAAATGGTATGGATCTAACAGAAGCAGAAGATATTAAGAAGAGGTGGCAAGACTACACAGAAGAACTGTACAAAAAAAAAAGATCTTCATGACCCAGATAACCATGATGGTGCAATCACTCACCTAGAGCCAGACATCCTGGAGTGTGAAATCAAGTGGGCCTCAGGAAGCATCCCTATGTACAAAGCTAGTGGAGGTGATGGAATTCCCATTGAGCTATTTCAAATACTAAAAAAGGATGCCATCAAAGTGCTTCACTCAATATGCCAGCAAATATGCCAGTGGTCACAGGACTGGAAAAGGTCAGTTTTCATTCAAATCCCAAAGAAAGGTAATGCTCTTAGAATGTTTAAACTACCGCACAATTGCACTTATCTCACATGCTAGCAAAGTAAAGCTCAAAATTCTCCAAGTCAGGCTTCAACAGTACATGAACCGAGAACTTCCAGATGTTCAAGCTGGATTAAATTGAAAAGGCAGAGGAACCAGAGATCAAATTGTCAACAACCACAGAAAAACCAAGAGAGTTCCAGAAAAACATCTGCTTTATTAATTATGCCAAAGCCTTTGACTGTGTGAATCACAAAAAACTGTTGAAAATTCTTAAAGATATAGGAATACCAGATCACCTGACCTGCCTCCTCAGAAATCTGTATGCAGGTCAAGAAGCAACAGTTAGAACCGGGCATGGAACAACAGACTTTTTCCAAATTGGGAAAAGAGTACATCAAGGCTGTATATTGTCACCCTGCTTATTTAACTTTTATGCAGAGTATGTCAAGCAAAATGCAGGGCTTGATGAAGCATAAGCTGGATTGCCAGGAGAAATATCAATAACCTCAGATAACACAGATGACACCACCCTTATGGCAGAAAGTGAGGAGGAACTAAAAAGCCTTTTGATGAAAGTGAAAGAAGAGAGTGAAAAGTCATCTTAAAACTCAGCATTCAAAAATGAAGATGATGGCATCTGTTCCCATCACTTCATGATAAATAGATGGGGAAACAAAGGAAACAGTGAAAGATTTTATTTTCTTGGGCTCCAAAATCACTGAAGATGGTGACTGCAGCCATGAAATTAAAAGACATTTGCTCCTTGGAAGAAAAACTATGACCAACCTAAACAGCATATTAAGAAGCAGAGACATTAATTTGCCAATAAAGGTCCATCTAGTCAAAGCTATGGTTTTTCCAATAGTCATGTATGGATGTGAGAATTGGACTGTACAGAAAGCTGAGCACCAGAGAATTGATGCTTTTGAACTGTGGTTTTGGAGAAGACTCTTGAGAGTCCCTTGGACTGCAAGGAGGTCAATTCTAAAGGAAATCATTCCTAAATATCTACTGGAATGACTGATACTGAAGCTGAAACTTCAATACTTTGGCCACCTGATGTGAAGGTGACTCATTGAGAAAGACTCTGATGCTGGGAATGATTGAAGGCAGGAGAAGGGGATGACAGAGGATGAGATGGTTGGATGGCATCACCGACTCGATGAACATGAGTTTGAGGAGACTCTGTCAGTTGGTGATGGACAGGAAGGTCTGGTGTGCTGCAGTCCATTGGGCTGCAGAGAGTCAGACACGACTGAGCGACTGAACTGACTGCACTGATCTGTCTATTTATCCATCTACAGAGAGAGAAATGGAAAGTTTCATTGATGGTAAAAGCAGAGGTTCTTGAGTCTCTTATGTAGAATGTGTATGTTCATTCATTCATTGATTTCCTGAGTGTCTACCATGGAGCAGGGGCTTCCCAGGTGGTTCAGTGTTAAAGAATACATCTGCCAATGTAGGAGACATGGGATCAGTTCCTGGGTTGGGAAGATGCCCTGGAGAAGGAAATTGCAACCCATTTCAGTATTCTTGCCTAGGAAATCTCATGGACAGAGGAGCCTGGTGGGCTACATCCCTGGGGTTACAAGAGAGTCAGATATGCCTCAGTAAATGAACAATAACCATGGACCAGGCCCTAGGCTAGGCAAAGGGGATTCAATGGTAAGAAGAGACCAATATACTCATGTCCATTTTAGTCTAGGGGGAGCAATAATAAAATATTCTCACTAAAGAATGCATTTTTAAAAACTGCAATGGTTTCTCTGAATTATGGCCTGGTGGTGGCAGGTTGCCTGGGTTTGAGCCCAGAATTGTGTGTGTGTGTGGGGGGGTGAGATTTGGTATGTTACTTAACTCTTTAGGCTTCAGTTTCCCCATCTACTAAATGGGGAATCATAATGACATCTCTTAGGGTTGTTGTGACAATTAAATGAGATAATATCCCTAGAGTAGGGATTCCTAATCTTGGTATGATAGGCAGTTTGGGCTGGGTGATTCTTCATTGTGGAGTATTGCTCTGTACATTTGTAGGCGTTTTCATCCCTGGCCTCTACCTGTTACATGCCAGGAAGCACCTTTTCCTGACATTATGGCAACCAGCCATGTCTCCAGAAAATTTCAGACGTCACCAAATTCAGAAGCACTGGTCTAGAGCACTTAGAGAACAGTGCCTGCCACATGTTGGATACTCCATATATGTTGGCTTTTATCATTTTCATGAAGGGAGGGTATACAGGAAGACCTTGGATTCAAATCATGATATCGTCTTTGACTGGTTTGTGGTGTCTAATCTGGGGAAGATTAATGACATGTAAGTACCTTGGTTTCTCCGTCTCAAAAAAATGTTGATTATTACACATAGTTTACTTTGTTGATCTTAAAGAAACTATATATATTATTGTATATGAAACAGATAACCAGCAAGGACCTACTGTATAGCACAGGGAACAATACTCAATGTCTTGTAATAACCTATAATGGAAACGAGTCTAAAAAAGAATATATATAGTATATAAATATATATAAAACTGAATCACTTTGCTGTACACTTTTAGTGGATCTTAAATACTATATCAAGCATTAATTTCGCTCCACATGAGTATCTAAAATAATGTTTGCATCTTTAAGGCAAAGGTTGACAAACAACACCCCTTTGATGAAATCTGGGCTGCTGTCAGTTTTTGTATAGTGCACAAATTAAAATGGCTCAATTTTTCTTTTTTATTGAGTTGAAATTCAGGTAACATAAAATGAACCATTAAATATTTTAAAGTGTACTGTTCAGTGACAATGGCTTTTTGGCTTTTTAATGGCTGAAAAAATAAAAAGAAGAATATTCTTTTCCAACATGTGAAAATTATATGATCTTCAAATTTCAGTGCCCACAAATAGTTTTGTTGGAACAGAGCCCCCCTGATTCTATGGCTGGTTTCTCACTGTAACAGCAGGGTTAAGTAGTTGTGATGGAGACTGTGTGGCCCAGAAAATCTAACATATTTATTATCTGGCCCTTCATAGACAAAAGTTTGTGACCTTTGATTTAAGTGTTAATAAAATGGAAAAATCAAAGCCCTGGCTTTTAGGAAGTACGTGCTTCCTTCTTTTTTACTCTGCTTGCTGATTTTAATGAATGACAGAGTGTACTTGAAAATAGGAAGCGCTGTTATTTTCCCCCCACCAATCTGGCATAATAGGCAAGATGTGTAGACTTGAGATCCTAGAGGCCAGTGAAGAGGTTGGTCCCATAAGGATCCAGGGCAGGGAGGTGGCCTCCTGCCATCTGATTTTCAGTTTCTGCTCTTGATCTTGAATGGTTTCATTTTGGAAGGCTTTGTCGTTTCAATTTCTGGTCATAAACCCAGGCTGCCCTTGTCTTTCTATCCTTGGTGTCACCTATTTCTATCTATGGTATCTTTCCTATGTTATTTCTTAGTTGCTAAGTCATGTCTGACACTTCGTAATGTCATGCACTGGAGCACCCCAGGTTCCTCTGTCCGTGGGAATTCCCAGGCAGTAATGCTGGAGTGTGTAGCCATTTCCTTCTCCAGGGAATCTTCCCCATTCAGGGATTGAACTCACATTTCCTGCAGTGGCAAGCAGATTCTTTATCATTGAGCCACTTGGGAACACCCCATAAAACATTATATTCTTCGGTTTCCATCCCTGGTCTAAATTAATCGACCATGGAACACTCTTGGTCCTATGTTTAAAAAGAGATTCCCATTACTGCTTGCTGCTAAGTTGCTTCAGTCATGTCCGACTCTGTGCTACCCCATAGATGGCAGCCCACTAGCCTCCCCCATCCCTGGGATTCTCCAGGCAAGAACACTGGAGTGGGTTGCCATTTCTTTCTCCAATGCATGAAAGTGAAAGGTGAAAGTGAAGTTGCTCAGTCATGTCCGACTCTTAGCAACCCCATGGACTGCAGTCTACCAGGCTCCTCCGTCCGTGGGATTTTCCAGGCAAGAGTACTGGAGTGGGGTGCCATTGCCTTCTCTGACTGCTTAGTTCATGCTAAATCATTAGGCTGTTTGGTCTAGGAAGTTTATTAGAATATGAAACAAGCACAAGAGGGAGAATTTGAAATTACACTTTCCTTTGAAGGCCATGAGGCTTCCCTGATAACTCAGTTGGTAAAGAATCCACCTGCAATGCAGGAGATCCTGGTTCAGTTCCTGCGTCAGGAAGATCCACTGGAGAAGGCATACGAGACCCACTCCAGTATTCTTGGGCTTTCCTTGTGGCTCAGCTGGTCAAGAATCTGTCTGCAATGCAGGAGACCTGGGTTTCATTCCCTGGGTTGGGAAGGTCCCCTGGAGAAGGGAAAGGCTACCCACTCTAGTATTCTGGCCTGGAGAATTCCATGGACTGTATAGTCCATTGGGTCACAAAGAGTCAGACACAACTGAGTGATTTTCACTTTGACTTTGAAGGGCATAATGTAGGAAAAACCTGAGGAATATTTAGCTTGAACAGATACAGTTAAGATGGAAGCAGGAAGAAAATCTTTTATAAGATACAAAATTCTTGAGTGCCTCTGATACAAGTACTCTAGACTGTGGAAAACTTGAATCAACACTCAAGGAAAAGGCTTCTCATGTACCTGGAAAAGCCTTCCTGAGGGTTTATTCCCATAGCCTCACCAGAGTCAGGTGCTAGGATTCTTTCCTGGCTTCTGATAAGAGCTGAAGACCTGGCCATTATTCCCCAGAACCCTTAGAGGATAATATCTAGGTAAAATGAAGGTACAATACTGGACTTTTCACCCTAGAAAGCCTTATTTTTCACAGTGATTGAGTCAGAGTCCTTCCTTCCTGGGTATATATTATACAGATGTGGGGCTTCCACTGAATAAATGTTATTTTGATATTGATAATTATGCAGATCAACTTATACTCTAAGGATCCCTTTGTCAGAATTCATCTATAGTCTTGCCCCTAGGACGCTGTGTCTCCCAGGCTGGGTCTGAAGTAGTAGCCACGGTGACAATATCAGAGAGGACTGGGAAGATCCACAACAAAGCTTGAAAGAATTTTTGATGTAGCAGATCTTACTTAGGAGGAGGTCAAAATGCTTCTAGCAGTAGCTCTGAGCCTCAAAAACAGTGACTGTTGATTCCCCCCGAGGCCAACCAGCCACATCCTTGTCTCCCAACCTGAAGAAATTTTAGACTGTTACATTTCCTTAGCTCTGAAAGGCTAGCTTGGAATGAAAAGCATTAATGCATGGCACAAGAGAAGTATGCCCATTAGCTTTATATCAGAGAGAATTATTTAAAAATTAATGTAATAAAAATAAAAGTCAGAAAAATGCCTTCAAGAGTCTTAAAATCCCTTTAGGAAAGTCTCGTTTTTCAACCAGGGGAAAAAAGACAGTGACAGTGACTAGGGTAGATGGACAACGCACACCATACCTGTGTTACTCGGAATGTGTCTGCGTATTTAGTTCCTCAGTTGTGTCCGACTTTTTGCAACCCCACGAACTGTAGCCTGCCAGACTCCTCTGTGCATAGGATTTTCCAGGCAAGAATGCCGGAGTGAGTTTGCCACTTCCTCTTCCAGGGGATCTTCCTGACCCAGGAATCGAACCTGCATCTCCTGGGTCTTCTGCATTGGCAGGTGGATTCTTTACCACTGTGCTACCTGGGAATCCCCTATCTGTATGATGCTAAAAACAGTAATAATTTCAACCCATATTTTGAGGGTTGTCATATGGACCTTGCACGCTCCTTTAACCTTTGATGCAAAATGGAGAAGTGGGACTTTTTAACTTCCTGAAGAAGCATTTCCCAGGACATGGGACTTTCAGTGCTAACAGCAGGACAGACATAGATAAACCAGTTTGGTCACCATAAACTGACCTCCAAGAGTCCATGCCACTTTACCACCATTTTCTCCTAGATCATGCTCTGGGTGCTGGAAGCCTAGAATTTCTTGCACAAATGGTCCCAAGACTGGTTCTGGAAACTGTACAGCCACTCTCCTAGATCTACTCTTGATTATGCCATTGGTTTTCATTTGCCTATGCCTATAGAGAATGTATTGGGAGCAGGGGGTATACTCTTTGCAGGTATAAGGATAAGCTTAGCTAGGTGGCTGGGGTGTCTACATGCATGGTATAGCAGTCTCTGGAAATATGCAACAGAGCAGGGCTGGGGAGAGTAAGGCTTGGCCTGAGACTGACTCTCTCCATGTCTCCATCTTTGATATGGAACTCTAGGTAGTCTAAGAATTTTAGCTTGAATATAGGCTTCCAAGATGTTAGGAAAGCATCTTTTTCTGGATAGCATAATAGAACATCTTTTCCTTAATAATTCTGTAGCTTGATGTGTAACTTTTAAATATGTATATACACGGTTAAGTGAATGCCCATTCATACTTTTACCCCTGGCACTGGCAAACATTAGGGATGGGTTTTATCTATTTTCCTTGCCTGCTCCTTGGAAGAAAAGCTATGAACAACCTAGATAGCATGTTAAAAAGTAGAGACATTAATTTGCTGCCAAAGGTCCATCTAGTCAAAGCTATGGTTTTTCCAGTGGTCATGTATGGATGTGAGAGTTGGACCATAAAGAAAGCTGAGCACTGAGGAATTGATGCTTCTGAACTGTGGTGTTGGAGAAGATTCTTGGGAGTCCCTTGGACTCAAGGAGATCCAACCAGTCCATCCTAAAGGAAATCTGTCCTGAATATTCATTGGAAGGATTGATGCTGAAGCTTAAACGCCAGTACTCTGGCCAGCTGATAGGAAGAACTGACTCATTTGAAAAGACTCTGATGCTAGGAAAGATTGAAGGCAGGAGGAGAAGGGGATAACAGAGGATGAGATGGTTGGATGACATCACCAACTTGATGGACATGATGGAGCAAGCTCCAGGAGTTGTTGATAGACAGGGAGGCCTGGGATGCTGCTGTCCATGGGGTCTCAACGAATTCGACACAACTGAGTGACTAAACTGAACTTGCCTATTTTAGTTTTATTGCTTGAACAGACATTCTATGGGCATTTTTGTTTGGTAGAAAATTTTGAAGGTTCTAGGCAGGTATGTACAGATGTGAGAGTTGGACCATAAAGAATACTGAGCACCAAAGAATTGATGCTTTTGAATTGAAGTGCTGGAGAAGACTCTTGGGAGTCCCTTGGATTGCAAGGAGATCAAACCAGTCAATCCCAAAGGAAATCAGTCCTGAATATTCATGGGAAGGACTGATGCTGAAGCTGAAGCTCTAATACTTTGGCCAGTTGATGTGAAGAGCTGACACAACTGAAAAGACCCTGATGCTGGGAAAGATGGAGGGAAAGAGGAGAAGGGGGCAGCAGAGGATGAGATGATTGGATGGCATCACATACACAATGGACATGGGTTTGAGCAAACTCTGGGAGCTAGTGAAGGACAGGGTAGCCTGGCATGCTGCAGTCCATGAGGTTGTAAGAGTAAGACATGACTGAGTTACTGTACAACAACAAAAGGCAGGTATTCCCTGAAATTTGTCTTCAAAGGATGAGTTATTTTCAAAAACGAGATTCTGATCAATTTCTTTTGTTTGTTCTTTCCATTATCTGGTTGAATGATTATTGCCCCAAGAACTGAAGACGAGCAATCAGCATCATTTTACTAAATGACTTCAAACCATCTCTCAATACTTGGTGAATGTACATACCTTCCTCCTTGACCTGTGTGTGTGTATTAAATTGACATTCACTTTGTAAATTAAATATAGCAATGTTTATATATATTTGCAAATATAATACAAAATATAGCATTTTGCACATGGACCAGATTTTCCTATCTGGACAACCTTGAGTGGAAAATACAATGAATAAATCACAAGCACTGTACTTGTGGTTTAGTTTGGGATTTAGTCAGTTTTGGACTGACCTTTGTAGAAGTCCCATCTGTCTGTGGGGAGATACCCTAATGAGATGGGGAATCAGCTTAGAGTACTTCCTGCTAAAGCCAAAGTCAAATTGCCTCTGTGGCCACTTTGATGCCCTAAAACCTATGTTTAAAAGAAGCAGAAGTTTTGAGGGCTTCATTAATGACCTCCTCAAATAGGATGTCTTAGTTCTAATCCAGAGTCCACTAGACACTTGGTGAAGAAAGAGGTCAGGGAATTTTAGCTCTGATGACAGACAAGTCTACTGCTTTGTTGAAACCTTTACCACATTCATGCTAGCCCACTTCATTCCACAGTTCCTAATTCTAATACCATCCAGTATCCCAACTCAGGTCTCTATTGTTTTACCTGGCCAATGCATTATTTTCCTCTCCAGTATATTCCTAACCTCTTACCCTTTCTACCATGACCAATAGCTTACATCAATTACACAAACGAGATTAGTCGGGGAATTGCTTGAGCTGTTGCAGCCACTGAAGCTGCTTCTCTCAAGGACCATCTATTTCCTCTTGCCACTTACCAACCATAAAACAACTATATGACTTAAAGAATGAAGCCTCTGATTAGAAAAAGGCCATCAGGAAAACAGCAGCTTGCCTCCTTCACCCTTTTTACAACCTGTTTATATCCACACAGTCATCTCATAACTCCTGAGTTCCCTCTGTCAGTTAATACATCAGTTGGAGGGGACATCCAGGAAATTCGAGGGAACAGAACAAATCAGAACTGCCTGTGTGCACCTGGATTATTCAACAAAGCAGCTTGTTATTGTGTGTGCTCTCTGCTTATGGCACAGGGCAGCTGGTGTTGGAATCATCCAGGACTTGACTGGTAGCTGGATGCCCTCTTTCTACTAGTGAATTAAATGTATCAAGAGTCTCCTATCAAGTGATAACCCCAAGTCCTAACTATAATATGCTTATTTTATAGAGGGTTCAAGGATTTTCCCTAGGAGAATAGTTTCCAAACTACTGGAAACAATGAAATATCAGAAAGAGAAACAGCAAACTCTCACAAAGAGAAATTAAGGAAACAATTCCATTTACCATCACAATGAAAAGAATTAAATACCTAAGAATAAACCTACTAAAGGAGGCAGAAAATTTGTACTCAGCAAACTAAAAGAAATTGATGAAAGAAATTGAGGATGACACAAACAGGTGGAAAAATATACTGTGTTCTTGGATTGGAAGAATCAACATTGTTAAAATGACCATACTACCCAATGTAATCTACCGATTCAATGAAATTCCTATCAAAATACCAATGACATTTTCCATAGAACTAGAGCAAATAATTTCAAAATTTGTATGGAAACACAAAGGACCTTGAATAACCAAAAGAGTGCCACATCTTCTTTATCTATTCATCTGTTGATGGACATTTAGGTTGATTCCATGTCTTGGCAATTGTAACTAATGCTGCTATGAACATTTGGGGTGCATGTATCTTCTTGAATACTGGAGGCAAACAGGGTGTTGGGGGCAAAAGCAGAGTACTGTGCATGCCCCCTGCACTAAACACCACCAAAGTGGTGGCCCAACTACCCAAGCCACTCTTCTGGCCTGACCCTTGGACCTGTCCATACCTTCACTCCGTATAAGGAACCAGTTTGCCCCTCCTGCGGAAGTGAGCAAGGGAAGCTGTTACTGGTTTTTACCCCCCTCCTGTAGCTGCAGGGGCCCTTGTCTGAATTTCCTGTCTGACCTCTTGTCAATTTCTGTTAATTAAAGGAAGACCAGGAACCCTGGTCAGTATCACAGCTAGTGAGGAAAACAGTATGGAGGTTTCTCAAGAAACTAAAAATAAAAGTACCACATGACCTAGCAACTTCACTTCTGGGTATATATCCAAAAAAAGCAAAAACAAAAACCCAAAACACTAATTCAAAAAGATACATGAACCCCAATGTTCATAGCAGCATTATTTACAATCGCCAACATATGGAAGCAAACTAAGTGTCCATCAACAGATGAATGGATAAAGAAGATGTGGTACATATATACAGTCTACTCAGACATAAAAAAGAATGAAATAATGCCATTTGCAGCAACATTGATGGACTTGGAGGGCATTATGCTAAGTGCAATACGTCAGACAGTGAAAGAAAACTACTGTATGATATAACTTATATGTGGAATCTAAAAGATACAGCAAATAAGTGAATATAATGAAAAAGAAGAAGACTCACAGATAAAGAGAAAAAAGCTGAAAGTTATCAGTGGCGAGAGGGAAATGGGGAGGAGCCGCAAATTAAAGAGGTACAAATTATTGGGTATAAAATAAGCTACAAGGATATATTGTATAACACAAAGAATATAACAAATATTTTATAATGATAACTATAAGTGGACTTATTGTTGTTCAGTTGCTAAGTTGTACCTGACTCCTTTGTGACCCCATGGACTGTACCTCAATAGGCTCCTCTGTCTATGGGATTTCCCAGGCAAGAATACTGGAGTGGGTTGCCGTTTCCTTCTCCAGAGGATGTTCTCCACTCAGGGATCAAGCCCACGTCTCCTGAATTGCAGTGGGGTTTTTTACTGCTGAGCCACAAGGGAAGGCCATAAATGGAGCATAACTTTAAAAATTGTATACTCATTTTTACTATATTGATTCTTCCAATCCACGAACACGGCATATTTCTCCATCTGTTTGTGTCCTCTTTGATTTCTTTCATCAGTGTTTTATAGTTTTCTATATACAAGTCTTTTGTTTCTTTAGGTAGAAATACTCCTAAGTATTTTATTCTTTTTGTTTTGATGGTGAATGGAATTGTTTCCTTAATTTCTCTTTCTGTTTTCTCATTGTTAGTGTATAGGAATGCCAGGGATTTCTGTGTGTTGATTTTGTATCCTGAAACTTTGCTATATTCACTGATTAGCTCAGAATTGAAAGAGCCATGTGTACCCCAATGTTCATCGCTGCATTGTTTACAATAGCCAGGACATGGAAGCAACCTAGATGCCCATCAACTGATGAATGGATAAGAAAGCTGTGGTACATATACACAATGGAATATTACTCAGCATTAAAAAAAAATTCATTTGAATCAGTTCTACTCAGGTGGACGGAACTGGAGCCCATTATCCAGAGTGAAGTAAGCCAGAAGGAAAAACAACAATACAGTATATTAATGCATATATATGGAATTTAGAAAGACAGTAACGAGAACCCAGCATGCGAGACAGCAAAAGGAACGCAGATGTATAGAACAGACTCGTGGACTCTGTGGATGAGGGCAAGGGTGGGATGATATAGGAGAATGGCATTGAAACATGTTAATTATCATATGTGTAATCAATCGCCAGCCCAGGATTGATGCTCGGGGCTGGTGCATCAAGATTTCCCGGGGGAAGGGAGGAGGGAGGGGGGTTCTGGAGGGGGAGCATATGCAAACCCATGGCGATAACATGTCATTGTATGGCAAAACTAATAAAAAAAATAAATAAATAAATAAAAATAAATAAAAATTGTAAATCGCTATATTGTACATTTGTAACATATAATATTGTACAGCAACTATACTTCAATTAAAAAATATAGGTTTCTGGGCCACACCTTCAGTTCCTCATTCAATTGTATGTGGTAATGCCTAAGAATCTTCATTTCTAAAGAGTTCCCAGGTGCTACTAGAGCTATCAATCTGCTGACCAATTTGAGAACCACTGCCCTAGAGGAAAGCAGGCATATGACTTTGCCAAAACCAGGCTCCCAAAACACATTCCTCAATGTAGACTCTGATCAAGTTTCTAGTTTTATGGGATAAATTTTCCAATGTTTATGTAAAGCCCCCAGCATTAAATTCTAACCACAGAACCCAGAAGCTTGAAAGGCTTTGACAAGGCAGATTATGATGTGAAGCAAGAATTAAGTAGACTTTTCAGTGAAGAGCTTAAATGGCCTGAGACCTCTCCAATTATCATAATGAACATGAAGTTCTGTAGCCAGAGAACTCAGCCCATGTGAGTTGTAAGGTGAATGGATCAGGCTGGTTCCAACTTATGTTCCAGCTGTTTTCCTTTAGAATGGCAATTGGCAAACTATGGCCCACAGGCAAAATCAGGCCTGCCATCTGTTTTTGTATGGCCTGCAAGCTAAGAATGGTTCTTATATTCTTAAATGGTTAAAAGGAAAAAAAAAAAAAAAGGATGACTATTTCATTGAACGTGAAAATTATATGAGATTCAAATTTCATTGTCCATAAAGTTTTACTGGAACATAGCCATGGCCAGTTTTGCGTGTGTTGTCTATGGCAGAGTTGAGAAATTACGACGGAGACCCACAAAACCTAAAATTTTCTGTCTGGTCCTTTACAGAAAACATTTGCTGACCCCTACTCTAGAGGGAAAAAAGAGGTTACCTTGTGGCATCTACTGAATGAAGACTATGTGAAGCCTGAAAAGAAATGAAGAACTCTTTGGACTCACAGGCCACGTGAACTCACATGTTGAGATGTACACTGGAAAATGCTGAGTTTCCATGTTGCCAAAGGATTATTAACCACCTTTACGTTGCTCACCACTGCAGTTGCTATATCTGCTAGGAAGACTTTTCCTCCTGCCATCTGCATTATCTGTGTCCAATACCCCAGCAGAAAGTTTAGAAACCAGTTCCCTGAACCTAGCAGCCGTGCTGGAAAATAAGTCAGTGCTAGGCTTGTGTGTGTGCATGTATTCAGTCACTTCAGTCGTGCCTGACTCTTTTCGACCCTGTGGACTGGTAGCCCACCAGGCTCCTCAGTCCATGGAATTCTCCAGGCAAGAAGAGTGGAGAGGGGTCCATGCCCTCCTCCAGCAGATCTTCTGGACCTGGGGAATCAAACCTGCTTCTCATGTCTTCTGCATTGGAGGCTGATTCTTTACAGCTGATCCACCAGGGAAGCCGTGTGTATGGCCCCCTTAATGATAGTGAGCCTTCTTTTCACAGACTTACTATAAATGTTTCATTTTGGAACAATTTTATGGGTTGAGGGAAGGCTTCCAGATCAAAACAATTAGAACAATGCTAGGCAGGAGGCTGCATGGCCACCAGTGTGGTCACATACAAGCCTCACCAGCTTAACAAGAGGATGCCATAGTCAACCACTAGGTCAGTGGCGTAAGTGCAGCCTCATAATCTCCTGTGCCTGATCACTGATGGAACATACTGGGTCACAGCAAACTCCCCCCAAACACAAACATTCAGCAAAACAAAACACAGATATTTTTGAGTAACAGTGGTGTTCTGTATTGCAAAGTCTCTTAGAACATTCCTTCTAAGCAAACAATTAAAAAAAAAAAAAACAAAAACACTTGACGGAAAGTGTAAAGTTTCCATTGATAAAGCTGTAAATACTCTGTTTGGAAATTCCCTAAAATCTGTGTGTTTTTATAAAGAGGAAAATATGTGAATTTATTTATATACAACTAAAAATTATGAATTAAACTGTTTTAAAAACAAGACTTCTATTTTTACATCACAGTCTTAAGCTCAAAAACTTCTGATCTGCTAATAAGAAAACACAAGCAAAGGAATGAAAAGTCCTAGTTCAAGAAAGCAAATATGTGGGGGTAATTTTTTTGGTTTTGGGTGATCTTGTTTTTCTAAAACATATTTTTCAAATATAGACTTTGTATGCTGCTGTTTAAGCACTAAGTTGTGTCTGAATCTTTGTGACTCTATGGACTGTTGCCTACCAGGCTCCTCTGTCCATGGGATTTCCCAGGGAGAATACTGGAGTGGGTTGCCATTTCCTTCTTCAAGAGATATTCTTGACCCAGGGATTGAACCTGTATCTCCTGCACTGGCAAGCGGATTCTCTGCCACTAAGTCAGCAATTTTTTACTACTTGCCCGGAAAGACTGTTCTCTCACTGTCCTGCAATTCCTTGACCTGATAGTTACCAAGCGACATTTCCCGTGTCATCCATAGCACACACTGTAAACTTGCTGCAGTAAAATGGAAAGACATCATTTTACAGAAGAAACCTTCCCTTCCTCTTTGTCCCACAACAATAAAGTTGCTGTCACAGAGATTGCTAGTTTAGACCTTGGAAAACAAATAAGAATCTTGTGTTTTAGTTCTACTGAACAAATAGTGTGACCTCTTTCAAAAGTCAGTGAAAAGTGAGAACTGCACAGACCACCTCGCCATGTTGCAATATTTGACTGAGATCAGTTTGCTTCTTATTTAAAATAATCCATTGTACCTAAAAGAATCCATTGTTTCTTTGGTCAATTTAGTTTGTAAACTGAGAAAGGTCAATCAAAGGATGGGGTGTGAGTGTTGTAGAAACTTTGTGTCACGTGTGTGTGTGTTTCCCTCATTTCTTCCAATATCAGGATTTGGGGTTAGTAATAAAGTCTTCCTCAAAGCCTGAAGTCTGAGGACTTATCTTCTACAATAATCAAAATTGCTCTTGAGAAGCTTGTGAAGTAGTGGCTGAGAACCCAAGACCTTCCTCAAGAGAAAAAAACAAAAAAACATAATCTGTGAACTGCCTTCATAGGAAGGTGGGTTTTGTGTCTGGAGAGACGCTCATTTTGCTGAGTATCCTGACACAGTTGCCCAGGTGAGTTGTTCTGTATAGTTGAGTTGGGTGAGGACTTTGAAGTTTCCCCCATCTAACTGCCATGAAGTGATGGGACCAGATGCCATGGTCTTATTGTTTTTAATATTGAGTTTTAAGCTGATGTTTTTGCTCTCCTCCTTCACCCTCATCAAGAGGCTCTTTAGTTCCTCTTCACTTTCTGTCATTAGAGTAGTATCATCCACATATTTGAGGTTGTTAATATATTTCCCCATAATCTTGACCCAGCTTGTAACTCATCCAGCCCAGCATTTCACATGATGTGCTCTGCATGTAAGTTAAATAAACAGGGTGACAATAAACAGCCTTGTTGTATGCCTTTATCAATCTTGAACGATAAAGAAGGCAGAGTGCTGAAGAATTGATGCTTTTGAACTATGTGCTGGAGAAGACTCTTGAGAGTCCCTTGGAAAGCAAGGAAATCAAATCAGTCAATCCTAAAGAAAATCAACCCTTAACACACTTTTGAAGGTCTGATGCTAAAACTGAAGGTCCAATACTTTGGCCACCTGATGTGAAGAGCCAACTCATTGGAAAAGATCCTGACTCTGGGAAAGATTGAAGGCAGGAGGAGAAGGGGGTGACAGAAGATGAGATGATTGGATGGCATCACCAATTCAATGACCATGAACTTGGGCAAACTCCGGGAGATGATCAGAGACAGGAAAGACTGGAGTGCTGTAGTCCGTGGGATTGCAAACAGTCAGACACTACTTGGCAACTGAACAATAACAACAGCAGCAACTCATGGCTCTGTTCTGCTCGTGGTGAAGACATGACCTCTGTCTGTCACTTTGTATGTACACAATGCAGGTGGCGAGGAAGAATGTACAAAAAACACCCGCTTACAAGAGAAATGTAGTTAAAAAACAGGAAATAAGTAGATTAAATATTTTCCCGAGGTACCTTAAGAGCCTTTATTAGGACTGCTGAAAGGGCTTTGTGATTTCTTCCAGCTTCCCTGGTGGCTCAGACAATAAAGTGTCTGCCTGCAACGTGGGAGACCTGAGTTCGATCTCTGGGTCAGGAAGATCCTCTGGAGAAGGAAATGGCTACCCACTCCAGTACTCTTGCCTGGAAAATCCCATGGACAGAGGAGCCTGGTAGGCTACAGTCCATGGGGTCACAAAAAGTCGGACACAACTGAGCGACCTCTCTCTCTCCTCATATCTATGTAGCACTTTTAACTTCTCACAGCATTTTCCCCCATCCATTATCTAATTTGTCGTTTACAACTACCCTGGGGTAGGCACTGCAGTTCTTATTCTTTTGCTTCTTCTTCTACAAAGATATATTTAAAACTCAAATTTACCAGAATCAGAGTAAAGATTCAAAATGGAATAAACAGTGATATTTCTGAGGATACAATGGCTCCCTCCTCAGAGAGAAAATTTAAATGAAATGAAATATTTAACATATAAATAATCCCTTTCTGCTGAAGCACAGCACTAAGTGCTTATTAAAGGAGAACACATTTTTAGGTCAATTTTTTCCAAGAGAGAAAATGCTTATAAAAAATTCAAACAATATAGCAGTGTTGTAGAGAATACTTAAAATTTTTCACTCACCTAATAAAAAAAGATCAGAGAACTTGTGTAAGGCTGAGTCCAGTTAGGAAACAGAAATAACAATAGTTATTTGAATGAAGCAAATTTTATATAAAGAATTGCTAACTAGGTATAAAGTGGTTAACTAGGTAACTGAAAGTGTAAACAGAGAATAAGGCAGAGGTCTGAAAACTATAATACAAACTGTGGGCCAAATCTGGCCAGCTGCCTATTTTTGTAAATAAAGTTTTATTGGAACACAGCCATGCTCACTTCCTTACAAACTGTTTATGGCTGCTTTGTGCTATAATGGTAGAATTAAATAAGCTCAACAGAGACCATATTTCCTGAAAAGCCTAAAATATTTACCATCTAGTTCTTGGCCCTGAAGGTCTGTGGACCCCTGTTCAGAATCAGAATCAAGGGTTTCCCAGTATTTATCTCAGTGGTAAAGAATTCCCTTGCCAATGCAGAAGCTGCAGGAGATGTAGGTTCAATCGCTGAGTCAGGAAGATCCCCTAGAGAAGGAAATGGCAACCCACTCCAGTATTCTTGTCAGGATAATCCCATGGAAGCTCCAATAATTAAGTCACCTGATGTGAAGAGCCAACTCATTGGAAAAGATCCTAATACTGGGGAAGATTGAGAGCAAGAGGAGAAAAGGGCAACAGAGGATGAAATGGTTGGATGGCATCAATGACTTAATGGAAACGAGTTTGAGCAAACTCTGGTATATAGTGAAGGACAGGGAAGCCTGGTGTGCTGCAGTTCACGGGGTCACAAAGAGTCAGACATGACTTAGTGACTAAGCAACAATCCCAAGGACAGAGGAACCTGGCGGGCTACAGTCCATGGGGTCACAGAGTCAGTTATGACTGACTGAGCACACACTCATGTTTAGAAGCTTGGAGGAGCCAAAAGTGAGACCACAGAGGAGGGGGTTGCAGTCTGGCTGTGCTGGAGTTTCAGGGATGGGGCACCATAATGCTGGTTTTCCAAGTGTTGGAAGAACTATAAATTTGGTCCTTTTGAGCCAAGAAATGAGGCTCACAAGGGTTAAGAACATGCCTTCAGACCACACAGCCTTAGCAGAACTGTAAGTTCCTCCAGGAAACAAAATTTCAGAACTGTCATAAAAATGTTGGTAAGGAGAGAGAGCCTGGTAGGATGGTCATGTTGGAAGAGTTTTCTTATCAGGGAACAGCTCAAGATGAGAAATGTAATGCAGGCATTCAGCTTGGGGGAAAAAAAATGAAAGAGGTGCTAGATGATCCTCTGCCCAGGTCGCGGCTCAGGCAGATTAAATCAGGACCCTTAGGCATGGTTCTTGGGCATCTGAAAGCTCTGCAAGTGATTCCAACTTGGGGCCAAGGCTGAGACCAAGTGCTTGAAATGAGACATGGATGCATTCATGTTCAAAAGCATCCTCACTTCCCCTCCCTGCTTCACTCATGGTATCTTACACATTGGAAAAAGTCCATTGTTTTGGGATGGAGGGGATCACTTCTGCACTGAGGGGCGGGGTGGCTGTGGGTGGGAGAAACAGCAGCCCCTTTTAGAGAAAGAGCAGTCTCTTATTCCTCAGCAAACAGAGACCTAGGTACACCTTGGTACTGCAGCTACAGGAGTGAGCAGCTGTTCTCAGACTCTTGGCTTAGAGCAGCTTGGCTCCATCCCCTGTGTTTCTCTTGCAGTCAGGCTCCTTAATCAAGCTTTCATTGAGCAAGGTCATTTTCAGAGCCTTAGCACTGGTGTGTTGCAGAGAAAACAAACCCTCATGAGGGAGGAAAACATCCACACAGGAGGAGGCTAGGGCAGGAACCTCCTCACCCCAGGTGACTCTGAGCTGGGCCCTCCTGCGGAAGGTGGTACCAGAGGGACCCAAAGGAGGCAGTTTTGCTGGGCAACACATCCCGGGGCCTGATTCTTCTTTAACACTTTTTTCCACAACAAAAGAAGTGCATGTTTGTTAGGGGAAGCACATTGATTGAAACCACCCACCCTGGCCAGGCATCATAGTAACCATTTGCATGAGTTTTTTAATGACAGGAGGTCCTGGTAAGGAACACGGAACTAATAAGCCTCCACCAACTGGAAGAGTTTGGGAAAAGTCAAAAGGAGACACCACATGTCCGACCACCTCCCAGAATCCTCTCTGGCATTCATCTTGACTGAACAAGGCATACAACACCAGGAAGGACTCTTGAGTCAGAATGATTGGCTAAAGACAACCCAGAAACTAATCCTATCACCAAAAAACCCTAGAGGCAAGCCATGTGACAGAGCTGTTCTGCTGGGTTCCCTTACCCTACTATTCTCCACCTGGGTACCCTTTCCCAATGAAATCTCTTGCTTTGTCAGCATATGTGTCTCCTCGGACAATTCATTTCTGAGTGTTAGACAAGAGCCCAGTTTTGGGCCCTGGAAGGGGTCCTGTTCCTGCAACATGTTCTTTTTTTTTTTTTTAATTTGAAAAATCCTGAAAAGCACAAGGTAGA
The DNA here is from genome assembly GCA_007570785.1 of Antilocapra americana. Taxonomy (NCBI): domain Eukaryota; kingdom Metazoa; phylum Chordata; class Mammalia; order Artiodactyla; family Antilocapridae; genus Antilocapra; species Antilocapra americana. The sequence continues at coordinate 10,673,856 of ML660200.1, read as the reverse complement.
AAATCATCAGCTGTATTCTACTTCTCAGAGATGATTACAGGTAGAATTATAGGGTAGTTGGCCTGGACAAGCCATGCATACATAAAATAAAATATAGATAAGAACCAAATTTGGATCATATTGATTGCACATCTTTGTACTGTTTTTTCAAACTTAATATATCTTGAGCATTGTCATCTGTAGTGTTTTTTTTAAAAGAGTTCATTGGATTCTATTGCATGGATAGTATAGCTTATTTAAGACTTTTTCTTTTTAGAGTAGTCTTAGGTTTACAGAGAAATTAAGAGGAAAGTACAGATTTCCTATATATCTCCTGCCCCCCGACATGCATAGCCTCCACCATTATCAAATCACCCACCAGAATGGTACATTTGTTACAGCTGATGAGCCCACACTGACACATCATAATCACTCACAGAACGTAGATTACATTAGGGTTCTTAGTGGTATATTTTCCATGGATTTAGATAAATGTATAATGACATGTATCCATCATTATAACATCATATAGGCTTTCTTTACTGACCTAAAAAGCCTCTATAGCATAATTAATTTTCCCCCTGTTATTGGACCCATGGGTTGTTTTTTGTTTTTCATTCTCATAAATATTACTCTAATGATCATCCTTACAGATTAGTCTTGATACTGCTGCTACTGTTTAGTTGCTAAGTCGTGTTCTATTCTTTGCAACCCTGTGGATTGTAGCCTGCCAGGCTCCTCTGTCCATGGGACTTCCCAGGCAAGAATAATTGAGTGGGTTGCCATTTCCTTCTCCAGAGGATCTTCCCAGCTCAGGGATTGAACCCACATCTTCTGCATCTCCTGCTTGGCAGACAGATTCTTTACTACTGAGTCACCTGGGAAGCCAAGTCTTGATACATGTATTGATGATTTTTCATTTCCTCTTGAGTTCTGAAATGTGAGCTTTTATACCCTCTGTCTCTAACACTTCCCTCTCTCTAGGCTCTTTACTTAGTTAACTGTGAGCCTAAAATATTAGTTCCTCCAGGGAGCCTTCCTGATCCCAAGGCTAGGTTAGACCTACTATTATATAACTTGGTAACAACTGTACTTTACTTTCACAGCAATAGGACATTTATTTCTGTCTTATTCTCGCCCAAGCTCCCAGAATTTGAATAGTGTCTGGTCTACAGAAGGTATACAAGCATATGCTAATTGAATTTATATGGTCATCAATGCTTCTCAGCAGGGTTTTCAGATATCTTTTCATTTTTCAGAGAAATGTTTTAAAAGACCGATTTAACCTCCAGTTCACCCATAGTCCTAAGGCTGCATTGCCTAGGTTGCAGCCTGGGCAGGTAATGAAGTCAAGGTCAGAATCTGATCATTTCAGCTGTTAATTAATTGTGTTTGCCTGATGACCATGGTCAGATTCTCTAATCTAGGCCCCAAGAGAACAAATTTATCTTTACTAGAGGAAAACCTACATATCTCTCTAACCAGGCACCATCTATCAGCCTGCCCATCCATCCATCTTACTCAGAGTGAACATGTATTATTCCTTCTTTCAAAAATATTTATTGAATGTCTACCATGTGCCAGGCACAGTTCAAGTTTCAGTGAAAATGATGGCTAACATTTCTTTTTTCTTAGAGCTTATAATTCATCTATTATATGGGAAACATTGTGCCATCAATTTAGAAAATGCTACAGAGAAAGAGACATGGTTCTGATTCCTAAGGAACTTAAGGTCTACTGATGAGTTATGGCAAGCATACAGATAGCCATAATACGAGAAGATATGAGAGCTATTAAAAGAAACTAAGAATTGTCGCGAGTTAAGCATTACCTCCTTCATGCTGGAGTTCCCATGTTCATATATAATTTCAGCTCTTGGTCCAATGGTGGGATGTCATTCAAACTGATTGCTATCCTCTGGTCAAGGCGTAGAGAAGGAATCTGCTTCCGTCCTTGGAATATTTCACATTAAAATCAAGAGTATCTGTTTCTTTCTAAGAGTGTACATTTTAAGAGGAAAAGTTCCAAGGAGCTGTAGACAGTATGTTTCTTGACATTTGGAGAAAAATGGGCTGCAGGGAGAGAGAATGGAGCCTACGTGAAGGAGATGAAGAATCTGGTGCCTTTCATTCACAGTTCCAGCTGTTTCTCCAGACCAGCTGTGATTTTTTGGTCATATTGTCTGTTAAAGTCTTCCTTATATTTCAACAGCTGACATATTTACCACCAGTATTTATTGCTTAGGGTTGGTTTTGTGTCACTTGCAACCAAAAGAATCCTTTCTAAAACTAAAGACTTTCCAGAAGAGGTGAAATTTGAGCTTGAACGATAAATAGGACTCAGGGTTTTAAGTTCTGACTTTTGCTCCAAGCCTGAGCTACCAGATAAAATGAGTCAAATCACATTTCAACTGTCATTTTGTATTTGGGAAAAAAAAAATTGAAATAACTTTTCCCCTGATAATATTAAAAATATGAATATTTCAAATAATACAGAAAAAGTTAGTGTTTATCCCTTACTGCCATTTAATCCAAGCCTCAAGAAATAACCATTGTTAACAATATGGGATGAATACACAGTATTCTATAATCTACTTTTTTCCTCACTATGGGCTTCTTTTAAAATGATTTTATTTAGAAAGTTTTTTATTTTAATTTGGCAATAATTTCAAATTTACAAAAATTTGAAAAGTCAAAACAGTACCATGAAAAGAAAACAAAACTAGATTCATCTTATCTCATTTACTTTTCTTTTGCTTTCTCTCTTTGAGTCATTTGAAGGTAGATCATATACATCAAACCTTTTAACCTCTAAATTCTTTAGTGTATATATGTAAGTATAGGCGCATTCTCTTATATGACTATACCTCAGTTGTCAGCTTCATAGCTTTATACTAATATGACAGTCTTACCTAAACTACAGTCTACAGTCCAGTTTTCCAGTTATCCTAATGATGTCCTTCACAGCCTTCTTCCCTCTCAAGACAGATTCAATTTAGGGCCAGGGACTCCTGTCCTGTTTAGCTGTCCTGTTTACTTGTCATGTTTCCATAGTTTTATTTAACCTGGAATGTTTCCACATCCCTTTGTCCTTAATGACCTTAACATTTTAAAAATTGAAAATGCTTCATTTTGTGTTCATTTGATATTTCCTTGGGGCTTCCCTGGTGGCTAAGCAGTAAAGAATCCTCTTGCAATGCAGGAGACAAAGGTTTGATCCTTGGGTCAGGAAGAGCCCCTGAAGAAGGAAATGGCAACCCACTCCAGTACTCTTGCCTAGAAAATCCCATGAACAGAGGACTAGAAAGCTAGTCCATGGGGTTGCAAAAGAGTGAGGCACAGCGTAGCTACTAAACACAAACACACACGTGCTATTTCCCTGTGATTAGTTTGAGGTGATTTATTCTCTGCCAGAATGTTGCATAGGTGATATTATAGTCTTTTCAGAGTATTTCATCTAAAGGTGTAAATTATATGCAGAAAAATGCGTGAATCCAAAGTGCATAGCTTAATGTATTTTTTAAATTGAAGTACAGTTGATTTATAATATTGTGTTAGTTTCAGCATATGGCAAAGTGATTCAGACATATATATGTGCATAAAATATATATGAAAAATATATACATATATATATGTATATTCTGACTCTTTTTCTTTTCCATTATAGGTTATTGAAAGATACTTAGTATAGTTCCTGGTGCTATACAGTAAATCCTTGTTGCTTATCTATTTTATGTGTGGTAGTTTTAATCTATTAATCCCATACTCCAAATTTATTCCTTTCCTCTTCCCTTTCTCCTTTGGTAAACAAAAGCTTGTTTGATAATTTTTCTTTGCATATTCATATACCCATATGACAAGGTAAAAATCTAGAATATTTCCATCCACTCAAAAAGTTCCTGTGTCCCTTCCCAGTCAATGCCCACTCTCACCCTCACCTGAGAGAATCATTATTCTTCTATCACTATATATTAGTTTTTTGTGTTCTTGGACTGCATATAAATGGAATCATGCACATGTTACTCTTCTACATCTTACTTCTCACATTTAACATAATATTTTGAGATTCTTTCATATTGTATACATCAGTAGTTCACTTTTTTTCCCATTGTTGCTTAGTACTTTTTTGTATGAATGCACCACAATTATTTTTATCCATTTTCCTGTTGAAGGAGAATGTTTTCAGCTTTTGGGTACTGTGAATAAAACTGCTATGAAAAACCTACTTACAAGCCTTTTGTGGTGTGATCATTCATCTAGAGCCAGACATCCTGAAATGTGAAGTTAAGTGGGCCTTAGAAAGCATCACTACAAACAAAGCTAGTGGAGGTCACGGTTTTCCAGTTGAGCTATTTCAAATTCTGAAAGATGATGCTGTGAAAGTGCTGCACTCAATATGCTGGCAAATTTGGAAAACTCAGCAATGGCCATAGGACTGGAAAAGGTCAGTTTTCATTCCTATCCCAAAGAAAGGCAATGCCAAAGAATGCTCAAACTACTGCACAATTGCACTCATCTCACATGCTAGTAAAGTAATGCTCAAAATTCTCTGAGCCAGGCTTCAGCAATACGTGAATTGTGAACTTCCAGATGTTCAGGCTGGTTTTAGAAAAGGCAGAGAAACCAGAGACCAAATTGCCAACAGACGCTGGATTATCAAAAAAGCAAGAGAGTTCCAGAAAACATCTACTTTTGTTTATTGACTATGCCAAAGCCTTTGACTGTGTGGATCACAATAAACTGTGGAAAATTCTTAAAGAGATGGGAATACCAGACCATCTGACCTGTCTCTTGAGAAACCTGTATGCAGGTCAGGAAGTAATAGTCAGAACTGGACATGGAACAACAGACTGGTTCCAAATAGGAAAAGGACTACATCAAGGCTGTATTTTGTCACCTTGCTTATTTAACTTATATGCAGAGTACATCATGAGAAACGCTGGGCTGGAGGAAGCACAAGCTGGAATCAGGATTGCTGGGAGAAATATCAATAACCTCAGATATGCAGATGACACCACCCTTATGGCAGCAAGTGAAGAGGAGCTAAAGAGCCTCTTGATGAAAGTGAAAGAGGAGAGTGAAAAAGTTGGCTTAAAGCTCAACATTCAGAAAATTAAGATCATGGCATCTGGTCCCATCAATTCATGGGGAATAGATGGGGAAACAGTGGCAACAGTGGCTGACTTTATTTTTCTGGGCTCCAAAATCACTGCAGATGGTGACTGCAGCAATGAAATTAAAAGACACTTACTCCTTGGAAGGAAGGTTATGACCAACCTAGATAGCATATTGAAAAGGAGAGACATTACTTTATCATCAAAGGTCCATCTAGTCAAGGTTATGGTTTTTCCCGTAGTCACGTATGGATGTGAGAGTTGGATGGTGAAGAAAGCTGAGTGCCAAAGAATTGATGCTTTTGAACTGTGGTGTTGGAGAAGACTCTTGAGAGTCCCTTGGACTGCAAGGAGATCCAACCAGTCCATCCTAAAGGAGATCAGTCCTGGGTGTTCATTGGAAGGACTAATGTTGAAGCTGAAACTTCAATACTTTGGCCACATGATGCAAAGAGCTGACTCATTGGAAAAGACCCTGATGCTGGGAAAGATTGAGGGCAGGAGAAGGGGACGACAGAGGATGAGATGGCTGGATGGCATCACCGACTCAATGGACAAGGGTTTGGGTGGACTCTGGGAGTTGGTGATGGACAGGGAGGCCTGGCGTGCTGAGATTCATGCGGTCGCAAAGAGTCGGACATGACTGAGCGACTGAACTGAACTGTGGATATACAGTTTTATATGCCTCGGGTAATTAGTTTGGAGTAGAATTGCTTGAGAAAGCTTATGCTTACATTTTTTTTTTAAACTCGCTAGTTTCCCAAAATAGTTCTATCATTTCAAACTCGTAACATGAAAATCCTATTGCCCCACATTCTCACCTAGGTTTGCAGTTGTCAGTCTTTCATTTTAGCTTATTCTAGTGGTTATATTAGTTTCTCTTTGTGATTTTCATTTGTATTTCCCTGATGATTAATTATTTTAAGCATCTTTGTGTGGCCCTTTGGGTCATTTGGATGTCTTCATTTGTGAAATGCCTTCTTCAGTCTCTTGTTTACTTCTTTTTTTAATTGGACAGTTTGGTTTTTCTTCTTGATTTCTCAGAGTTCTTTGCATATTCCAGATACAAGTTATGTCAGATATGTAGATAGTGAATATTTTCTCCCAGCTTCTCTTTAATTATTTGAATAATGTCTTGTCAAGGAGTAAAAGTTTTTTATTTTGACTGAGTCATAATTTCAGCTTTCACATTTCACATATCTATGTATTATTTTTTGGATATGGTGAGAGATAAGGGTTAAAGTGTCATCCTATAGGTGTTACAGGCCCTTTCCTCTAGGAGGACTCTGGACCCAAACCCTGGATGACTGTGCCTCTTTCTCTGCCCTCCAGCCAGGCTCTAGTTTCTCTACCTGCTGTCACTGCACACCCAGCACATGGGATGGGAAGAACTGCTGGAAATAGAGAGTTAACTCTGCACTGAAAGCTCTAACAGATCCCAGGCTCTTTGGCCTCTCCAAAGACTTTCTGAGCTCCACTGGTTTCTCCTTATCCCCATAAAGTCTCTGCCTACGACAGGAGGGATTCTCCATATACTTATGTCAAGACTCAGCAAATACCTCAAAGGAAGAAAGCAATCTCTAACCTCCTCTCTTCTGAGGAGATTCCATCTTTTGTTGGTACTTTGTTCCCTTAGACTTCTTTGCTCTCTCAAATTCTGGAGTCCTTTAAAAATGTACATTTTATTTGGCATATCCATTTTTTAAAGTTATTATAGGAAGTGTAATGAGCCACAACTGTTTCTGTCAGAACTGAAGCTAGAAATTGAGTTTCATGAATTTCAGCTACTATTGTCCTGTTGTTGATTCTCAGCTGTTTATTTTGAGCCCAGGATTATGCTAATAAGTCCCAGACCTTTATCTCTAGCTATGCTAATATTCTATTGCTCTCTGACATTTGCAAAGAGTAATACATCAGCTCCTATCTGGAATTTCCTATCTTGGTGAGTACCATCCCCACCCACTCAGCCACTCAACCCCCAAACTTGTTGATTTTTCCTTTTCTCTCTCTATCCTCAGTTCAGTTCAGTCACTCAGTCATGTCCAACTCTTTGTGACCCTATGAACCACAGCATGCCAGGCCTCCCTGTCCATCACCAACTCCCGTAGTCCACCCAAACCCATGGCCATCAAGACGATGATGCCATCCAGCCATCTCATCCTCTGTCATCACCCTCTCCTCCTGCCCTCAATCTTTCCCAGCATCAGGGTCTTTTCCAATGAGTCAGCTCTTCGCATCAGGTGGCCAAAATATTGGAGTTTCAGCTTCAACATCAGTCCTTCCAATGAACACCCAGGACTGATCTCCTTTAGGATGGACTGGTTGGATCTCCTTGCAGTCCAAGGGACTCTCAAGAGTCTTCTCCAACACCACAGTTCAAAAGCATTAGTTCTTTGGCACTCAGCTTTCTTTATAGTCCAACTTTCACATCCATACATGACCACTGGAAAAACCATAGCCTTGACTAGACGGACCTTTGTTGACAAAGTAATGTCTCTGCTTTTTAATATGCTGTCTAGGTTGGTCATAACTTTTATCCCAAGGAGTAAGTGTCTTTTAATTTCATTGCTGCAATCACCAACTGCAGTGATTTTGGAGCCCCCCAAAATAAAGTCAGCCACTGTTTCCACTGTTTCCCCATCTATTTCCCATGAATTGATGGGACCAGATACCATGATCTTTGTTTTCTGAATATTGAGCTTTAAGCCAACTTTTTCACTCTCCTCTTTCCCTTTCATCAAAAGGCTTTTAGTTCCTCTTCACTTTCTGCCATAAGGGTGGTGTCATCTGCATATCTGAGGTTATTGATATTTCTCCCGGCCGTCTTGATTCCAGCTTGCACTTCCTCCAGCCCAGCATTTCTCATGATGTACTCTGCATATAAGTTAAATAAGCAAGGTGACAAAATACAGCCTTGATGTAGTCCTTTTCCTATTTGGAACCAGTCTGTTGTTCCATGTCCAGTTCTAACTGTTGCTTCCTGACCTGCATACAGGTTTCTCAAGAGGCAGGTCAGGTGGTCTGGTATTCCCATCTCCTTCAGAATTTTCCACACTTTGCTGTGATCCACATAGTCGAAGACTCTGGCATAGTCAACAATGCAGAAGTAGATGTGTTTCTGGAATTCTCTTGCTTTTTCGATGATCCAGCAGATGTTGGCAATTTGATCTCTGGTTTCTCTGCCTTTTCTAAAACCTGCTTGAACATCTGGAAGTTCATGGTTCACATATTGTGAAGCCTGGTTTGGAGAATTTTGAGCATTACTTTACTAGCGTGTGAGATGAGTGCAATTGTGCAGTAGTTTGAGCATTCTTTGGCATTGCTTTTGTTTGGGATCTCAATGAAAACTGACCTTTTCCAGTCCTGTGGCCATTGCTGAGTTTTCCAAATTTGCTGACTCTCTATCCTAGCCATGGGAGTCTATCTCTGAAATTATTACAAATCCATTCTCTTGATTCCCCTACCTCTGCTCTACTCAAGGCCTTCGGAATCACTGGCCCAAACTATTATAACAGCTTCCTGCCTCTCTCTGCCTCTCTATTTGTTTCTAGAAACACATCACACACACACACATACACACACACACTATTTTACTTACTACTTTAAGAATGATCTTTTAAAATAAATATCATTTCGAAGAGTCAAACATGGTTGAATAGCTCCAAGACTTGAGCTCAGATATGAGGATCTTTGAATTCTAAAGAACTTATACTTTCTTCCATGGGAATTAAGAGAGCTATCGGGAATAAAGTAGAAATTCTTTAGACCACAAAATCCTTTATAACCAAGCCCAAACCTACCTTTCCAATCACACATCTAGTCCTCCCACTTAGATGTTTGTGGACCAACTGATGTGCAGCTTCTTGGCACCATTCACATGGAATTCTATATAAATGGCATCCTATAAAATGCAACGTCACTCACGGGAATTTTTGCAGTGAAATATCTTGGTTATACTGCAGCATCTCTAGATTGTTTTCTGTTCCTCGCCACCTCCCCCAAATAAAGTACATTTAGACCTTTGTATTCTTTCTCATGTTCCCTGGAAACCCCTTCCATAGCTGGCAAAATTCCTCTTCTTACTCCAAGACCCACCTCAGATGGCTCCTGGCCACCTTAGGTTTTTCTAAAACCCCCCTCATCCTACACAGAGGAATAAATTATTCCTTGTGTTATTGTTGTTTGTTTCTCTCTCTCGCTCTCTTTTGCTAAGCAGTCAGACTTGAGGAGAAGCTTATGCAGTTACATATCCTCATCTACTATGCTGGGTAATCTTTGCTCATTTGAGTTAGAAATAATTTAGATGTCTGGGTGTGGCTGTTGTTGAGAGCTTTAAATATCAGTTTGTGGAAGCTGTATTTATCCTGCAGACAATGGAGAGGCATTAGGATTGGAGCTGGGTGAGTGGTAGGTAATAAAATGAACCCTCCTGTGCTTAACAAGATAAGTCAACATCAAACAAAGGAACAATTCAGGTATCTGTGGAGGCAAGAAGGGCAGCTGGGTTGCCTGCCCAACCCACACGCATCACTAATAACCTCCTCACACATTACAGTCATGTTGTTGTTATTCAGTCGCTAAGACATGTCAGATTCTGCAACCCCATGGACTGTGGCCCATCAGGCTCCACTGTCCATGGGGTTCTCCCAGCAAGAATACAGAGGGGGTTGCCATTTCCTTCTCCACAAACAGTCACACGAAGGCATTATTCTTGCAGAAGAGAATAATTAGCCAGTTTCTGAATTGTCCCCCTGTTAGCTTTCAATCTGAATGTCCCATTTAATAGTCCAAATGTTGATTTGTTGAAATCTCCCTGGAAGCATATTCATGTGTATTTCTTATTGGCTTTGGCTAGCCTGTCTCTAGGTGTAAGGGGCAGTTTCTTCATTTATGACATGACTGCATATTCTGCTTTCTGCTGGGGTATGGGGGGAGAGAACCACTCAGCTCAAGGGCAGGTGTTGGTCCAGTCTCTTCTTCACTCCCTTGTTTGACTCTTTTCCTAACTGAATCCCACTGACTCCTCTAAGCAAGCCTAGGACCCTTCCTTGCTGGACATACAACATTTTATTTCAGGACAGAATCAAATCATTTTTGCAGCTCCTCTGTTCCTCTCCCCTTTCTTTATTTGCTTTTTTTGTTTCTCACTTGGTCTTCATTTTCTATTTCATTAACCTCATTGTATATTTCTGCTGCTGAAAGCCATGTCAAATATACTGTGGAAAAGGCAGGCTATAAATAAAACCAAGAAAAAATGAAACAATAGCATCCTTTTGAAAAAAGCAATACACATCTATTACAGAAATTTTATGACATGTAGACAGGTAAAAAGAAAAAAATTATTTAGAGAATAGCAGTATTAGCATTTTGGTATATACCTGTAGACAAAGAATGCTGCCCACCATCAAGCCATCAGCCAGTGCACCAGCCACTGCAACAAACAGTGCACTCTGAAGAGAATTTAGGATGAAGAAAATAGGATACTAGCCCTAGATAGTTAAAATGTGTATTAAAGGAATAATTTCAATGAGCCCAAACTCTTGCATCTTTCCACATATAGAATAGCACTGACATTAACTTGAAATGTCTATTCTGTGATTAGCAGTAATCTTTTGATGTTCTACTACATATTTTTTTCAGCAAAAATTCCTAGGTATCCTGGCTCCTTCCTTACCTCTTTGGAACCACTCCTCAGAACTATCTAAGAGGCATTCTCCCAGGCTACAGTCCTCAATAATATCTCCAAATAAAACATAATGCACAGTTTTAGGCTGTGAATTTTTTTCAGTTGTCTTGCCCTTATAAATTTTTAAATAAAATTTATATATTTCTGCACTATAGTTTTTGTTTTTGTTTTCTCATCTGTAGAATTTATTTTTTTTAACTTTTTTTCCTTTTTTTTTTTTAAATTTTCTTTACTTTATTGCGTTGGTTTTGCCATACATTGACATGAATCCGCCATGGGTATACATATGCTCCCCTTCCAGAACCCCCCTCCCTCCTCCCTCCCGATTCCCTCCCCCTGGGTTATCCCGGTGCACCAGCCCCAAGCATCAAACCTGGGCTGGTGATTGATTTCACATATGATAATTAACATGTTTCAATGCCATTCTCCCATATCATCCCACCCTTGCCCTCTTCCACAGAGTCCACGAGACTGTTCTATACATCTGCGTTTCTTTTGCTGTCTCGCATGCAGGGTTCTCGTTACCATCTTTCTAAATTCCATATATATGCGTTAGTATACTGTATTTTTGTTTTTCCTCCTGGCTTACTTCACTCTGGATAATAGGCTCCAGTTTTGTCCACCTCAGTAGAGCTGATTCAAATGAATTTTTTTTTAATGCTGAGTAATATTCCATTGTGTATATGTACCACAGCTTTCTTATCCATTCGTCAGTTGATGGGCATCTAGGTTGCTTCCATGTCCTGGCTATTGTAAACAATGCAGCGATGAACATTGGGGTACACGTGTCTCTTTCAATTCTGGTTTCCTCGGTGTGTATGCCCAGCAGTGGGATTGCTGGGTCATATGGCAGGTCTATTTCCAGTTTTTTAAGGAATCTCCACACTGTTCTCCATAGTGGCTGTACTAGTTTGCATTCCCACCAACAGTGTAAGAGGGTTCCCTTTTCTCCACATCCTCTCCAGCATTTATTGCTTGTAGACTTTTGGAAGGCAGCCATTCTGACTGGTGTAAAGTGGTACCTCATTGCCCAGAAACAGATGGCTTCACAGCTGAATTCTACCAAAAATTTAGAGAAGAGCTAACACCTATTCTACTCAAATTCTTCCAGAAAATTGCAGAGGAAGGTAAACTTCCAAACTCATTCTATGAGGCCACCATCACCCTAATTCCAAAACCCGACAAAGATGCCACAAAAAAAGAAAACTACAGGCCAATATCACTGATGAACATAGATGCAAAAATCCTTAACAAAATTCTAGCAAATAGAATCCAACAACACATTAAAAAGATCATACATCATGATCAAGTAGGCTTTATCCCAGGGATGCAAGGATTCTTCAGTATTCGCAAATCTATCAATGTAATACACATTAACAAATTGAAAAATAAAAACCACATGATTATCTCAATAGATGCAGAGAAAGCCTTTGACAAAATTCAATATCCATCTATGATAAAAACCTTCCAAAAAGCAGGAATAGAAGGAACATACCTCAACATAATAAAAGCTATATATGACAAACCCACAGCAAACATTATCCTCAATGGTGAAAAACTGAAAGCATTTCCCCTGAAGTCAGGAACAAGACAAGGGTGCCCACTCTCACCACTACTATTCAACATAGTTTTGGAAGTCTTGGCCACAGCAATTAGAGCAGATAAAGAAATTAAAGGGATCCAGATTGGAAAAGAAGAAGTACACTATAGTTTTACATATCTATATTTTTGGGCTTCCCTGGTGGCTCACATGGTAAAGGATCTACCTGCAATGCAGGAAACCTGAATTTGATCTTTGGGTTGGAAAGATCTCTTAGAGAAGGGGATGGCAACCCACTTCAGTATTCTTGCCTAAAGAATTCCACGGACAGAAGAGGCTGCTTCCTCTGTCCCATATACACATATATATCTATATCTTTAGGTTTCAGTATACAGATATATACAGAAACATTGATCAAATATGTATTTTTATAACAATAAAATGATTATTTCATAACCTGCCTTTATATCAATGATTTGTTTCTCCATGTCAGTCTATATCCATCTAGTTTCCAGATAAGAGTAGTGAAATGAAATTGAAGCTTAGAGTTTATTTCTCTCTGTCTAATTAAATAAAAACAACAGAAGCAAAAACAAAAATAAAACCAATGCAATCAAATAAATAAATACAACCTCATCATAACCTAATATTAAAATTTTTATTTATTTTTTGACCTCACTGCATGGCATGTGGGATCTTAGTTTTCTAACCAGGGATGGACCAATGCTTTCTGTATTCGAAGTGCAGAGTCTTAACCACTAGATGATCAGGGAAGTCCCTAGCCTTCTGATCAGGAAGACAAATGCTTCTTTTTCCAACCCTTAGAAGTGAGTTATGAAAAAAAGAATATTAATCAACAAAGCCCTGAGAATTTTTGCAAATATTTTCTAACATGAAAGGAAAAAAGAATAAGTTAAAAAGGAAGCTCAGGATCTTTTCTATCTAGGGAAGTAAGAACATCTGCTGGGAAGAGATGAGTGAAAAGAGAAAGCAAACAACAGGAACTGACAATCTCATATGACATATAGTTTCTAGGGAGTCATACTGAATTAAGCAAATAATCCAAAGTTGAAGTGCAGAACTAATACTTCCCACTTTATTAAGTGGAGCCCTTTTACAGGACATTTCAACTCACTTGAGACAGGTCAGAGCCAAGTTTTCCAATGAAGATTGCATACAGTGCAAGCTGATCACTTCCTCTATCTTCAAGGGAATCAGATTTCATACTTAGTTGATTTGGAGCAGAAGAAAACAGATGTCGAGTGGGAAGGAGTCAAGGATAATTCATTTATCTTCCGTTATGGACAGAACTTCCCTCTTAAGTATGAACAAGATCAAAACAAACTACATGGCACTTAGGCCTATGTACTAATAGCATTAATAGAAATAATAACAATAAGTGAAAGGAACATAGAATGCAGCTGACAGCTGAAGATTCCACTCTGGGAGAAAAAAACCTAAGAAACAGAAGAAAAGTGTCTGCAAATATTTCATTCTATACAACAATTTAATGAGAATTTGAATGCAATACTTAGAAGAGCTCTTAAATTAGATGACAAAACATCTAAATGAGATGGATATGGAGCTGCAAAACTAAGGGGTGATAATTAAGAATAAACCATTATCACTATAGAAGTTACTACTTGGAATAATTTAGAAACAGGAAGGAATAGAATAATTGTGGTTGGAAATGTAACCATGGAAATTTAGGAAAAGCTAGAGGTAATTTCAACAAATTTAAATGATTTAGGAACAAACTAAAGGAATTAGAGAAAGAGAAGATAATAGCTACAGAAGAGAGAGAAGAATGATCAAACATTGATAAACATGAAGCAAAAAACCCCATCAAATAGAATATAACATTTATTAAATTTCATAAAGGAAAAATGTCCCTGAAAAGAATACTTGAGTTTGATATAGAAGATAATCTGTGCTGTAGAAAATCATTGGTCCAGATGGTAGACTCTGAATTATATCCTTTTAAAGTTATTGAAGAAGGGAAAATAGTGTTGTTTAGGTCACCATGAATAAAAATGCCTTTTGAACAAGAATCAGGTTATCTTTAGACTTTCCATAGCAATATTCAATGCAGCAATACCTACAATTAATATGAGGAAAAATAAGAAAAAAAACCACTTAGCAATTAAGAAACATTAAAGAATCAGGGAATAAACACATATGAAACATTCTTGAAGCAAATAAATCAACAGTTACTTTGTGGTAAAATCCAATTGATCAAGAGATGAGTGGAGAGGCCATAGGGAGAAAAACAACAACAAAAGATTAGTGGAACAATTTATGTAAGAACACAGTGAAATAATGTCTAAAAATTTCTCAGGTGAAGAAAGTGCGACTCAAAGATTTTATGGTCACATTGATTTTATAGCAGAAAGGTGAGGACTCCTCTCCACAGCCCCCAACATACACATGTGAGAGCTGGATTTAGTGATTAGACTCAGAAGTCTTGCAAAACAGAGAGTTGAAGCCCTCTGGTGATGAGCAGGTGCTTTGCGGAACTCCTACCTTGGACTACTGCTGCCTTTGCTCCGTCTCATATTCTGACCTCAGTATCTCCACCACTTTGACTTCTATCTCCTCCTTGGTCTGCCAATAGAAAGCGTGAGATAGGCCTGGGACCTGGAACCCTTTGATGCAGTATTGCAATGCTTGCACCTGGACACCCCTCTCCTTAAGCAACAAAATGGAAAAAAAAAAAAAAGTATAGGATTAAAAATAACTGCATGCACACACAGTTGGATCAAATTCTGGACCCCTAAAATTCAAAGAGACCAAAAAATCCAACTGACAGTTTTGAGGAGCTTGGAGCAAAAACAGAGTGGCAGGAGCAAAAGCAGGGTACTGCACACACCCTCTGCACTCAACATCACCCAGGGGGTGGGCAGACCACCTAAGCTACCCCTACCCTCATCCCATTTAAGAAACAAGCTTGCCCCACCACCAGGGAGTGAGCAAACAAGGGAAATGGATGTTTGTTCTCACTACCCACTGCTGCAGCAGGGGTCCCAGTAAAGCCTTACCTGAATTTCTTGTCTGGCCTCTAGCTAATTTTTATTCACTGGGGAAGGTCAAGAACCCTGTCAGTAACAAGAGCATGATACTTAATGCAGGGATTCTGAGTTTATATTCATAAGTGAGGTTGAACTAAGGTGCTACTTTCTTATAATGTCCTTGCTATTTTTGAATCAAGGTGATGTTTACCCTATAAGTTGGTATGTATTTTTAAATTCTTCAATAGTTTGTATAAGCTTGGAATTAATTTTCTTTAGTTGCTGTGTAATAAGTGTTTTTAGTTATATAGTGAATATAGTGAATCTCTATATTACTAGCCTAATAGTAAAAAGGATAATCTGATGATGCCAGTTATTTGAAACTTACTGAGTATAAATCATATAGCTCAGTACAAATATCATTCCCCTGTACAAATATCAATGTCATTCTTACAAATGCTTAATGTTTGCTTCATATGTTTTATTTTATTATTGGGTCCAGAATTATATATGTGCTATTAGGTCAAAATTGTTTATTATGTCATTAAAATTGTTTATATCCTTATTCATTTTTTTGTCAATTTGAAATCATACAATCACTTCCAATCATGTCTTCTTTCTTTATATGCTGTTTTTGTCATTTATTTTCATTATAATTTTGATTTATTTTCTTGACACAGATACTGTTCTTTGATAGTGACTTATTTGGCTTTCATAATACAGCCCATAGTTCAAAAAGTCAAAATACTGAGATAGGTACGCTAAAATCTCCCACTATGATTGTGAAACATGTATCTATATCTTTTAGCAGTTCTGTCAAATTTTGCTTAATTTTTTGAGGCTATGTTATTGGAGAAATACTATATTAATTATACCAGTCATATCAAATGCTATGTAATTAAAACTTTGTTTTTAGAAAGTCTTTATATTTTAAAATGGATTTTTAAGGTTTGACAGACTTTGTGTATGAAGGAGAAATCTATTTACATATATTATTATTTGTATATTTAGATTTATTTCTGCTATCGTGTGTTGTGTGTTCTATCTGTTGTGATTTTTCTTATTGTGATTTTTCCTCTCTTCTCTTCTTTTTTGAAAGATTAAATATTTTTTCTTTATTCATTTTTCAGTCCACAGATTCAGAATTCATATGCTATTACTTTTATTCTTTTGGTCATTAACCTAGGATTTTAACATTAGTGCTTAACTTACTACCTTCTAGGGCTTCCCTGATTGCTCAATGGGTGAAGAATCCATCTGCAATGCAGGAGACACAGGAGACCTAGGTTCAATCCCTGCGTTGGGAAGATCTCCTGGAGGAGAAAATGGCACCCAACTCCAATATTCATGCCTGGAAAATTCTGTGGACAGAGGAGCCTGGCAGGCTATAGTCCATGGAGCCACATGGGGCCGCAAGAAGTCGAACATGACCGAGCACCTAGCACATCTCGATTCTAAAGTTATACAAGATGTTCCTTTAACATCTCAAACAATAAACACCATTTCCAATCATGTCCTCTTTCTTTATATGCTGTTTTTGGCAGTTATTTTCACTGTAATTTTGTTTTATTTTCTTGCCATAAGATATTGTCTTTTGATATTTATTTGGTTTTTATAATACAGCCCATAGTTCAAAAAGTCAAAACACAACATTAAAGGGGAAGTTGAATAAAAATTCTCTTTTGTTTCTGACTACAACCCACCTCTTTACCTCTCCACAGAGACGATTTTTATAATCTTCTAGTATTTCTTAGTATTTGTTCAAACAGCTATAAATGTAAATTCTCATTTTTTGACTTTCCTATATAACTGCCAGTATACTGTAAAACACTTGTGTATTTTGATTTTAAGTTTAATAGTTTACCTTAGAAATGATTCACATTAATACGGTTATTGTCATTTAGTTGCTAAGTCATGTTCAACTCTTTGTGACTCTGTGGACTGTAGCCCACCAGGCTCCTCTGTCCATGGGATTTCCCAGGCAAGAATATTGGAGTCCTACTCCAGGGACTCTTCCTGATCCAGGAATTGGACCCAGGTCTCCTACCTTACAGGCAGATTCTTTACCACTGAGCCACCTGAGAAGCCCATCAATACATAGGGATTGTCATTATTCATTTTTCATTATTCATTTATATAGCTGCACAATATTTTGGGTGTACAGTAACTTATTTAACACGGTCTTTACCATTGGCAACTTGGGTTGTCTCCAATTCGGACCCAGGTCTCCTACCTTACAGGCAGATTCTTTACCACTGAGCCACCTGAGAAGCCCATCAATACATAGAGATTGTCATTATTCTATTTTAATTATTCATTTATATAGCTGCACAATATTCTGGGTGTACAGTAATTTATTTAACACGGTCTTTATCAATGGCAACTTGGGTTGTCTCCAATTTTTTCCTAACACGAACAATGAAGCAATAAATATTCTATATGTGAAAACTATCTTTTCATAGAAGGGCAATTAAATCTGTGAAACAAATTCCCAGAATTGTGATTGTCAGGTCATAGGATAAATGTACTTTTCATTGAACAGATCTTTCCAAATTGCTCTGGTGGACTTGGTTTGCTAATATTTTGGTTAAGATTTTTTACATCTATGTTCATGAGTGAGATGGACTCACTTTCTTGTCATGTTCTTGTCGGATTGAGGTATCAGGATTATGTTTGTTTCAGAAAACAAATTTGGGATATCCCCTTGTTTTCTTTACTTTAGTAGAGTTTATATAAGATTGGTTTTATTTTTTATTAATTATTCAGTAGAATTTGTCAGGAAAACCATTTGGGTCTGGAGTTTTCCTTGTGGGGAGGTTTTAAATTACAGCTTCAAAATTTTAATTGAATTATATAGCTTGCCATTACCACAAAGGAAACTCCCTATGGCCTTATTATCGAAAGAAATCTTCACAGGTAAAAAATTCAGGCTGATATTTCTCTCAGCGCAGAGAATTGATTGAATATAGTGGTCAAGGGCATAGTCTCAGAAACAAGGCTAACTTGATTTGAATATTAACTGAAATTTACTAGCTGTGTGAACCCATTAAGATTCCTGCTTGACGTGGGCTTTCCCTGTGTCTCACTTGTTAAGAATCTGCCTGCCAATGCAAGAGACATGGGTTTGATCCTGACCCAGGAATATCCCAAATGCCACAGAGCAACTAAGCCCGTGTGGCACAACTACTGAGCCTGTGCTCTAGAGCCTGGGAGCCACAACTTCTGAAACCCTTGGACCCTAGAGCCCATGCTCCATAACAGGAGTAGCCCCTGCTCGCCCCAAATAGAGAAAAACCTCTACAGCAATGAAGACTCAGCAAAGCCAAAAATAAATAAATAAAAACAGATTCCTGCTTCAGTTTTCTTATGTGTAAAATGAGAATAGTATCAGCACCTACCTCCTTGTGATTCTGAGGAGTGAATGGGTTGTGAAAGCAAGAAAAGCCCTTAGAACATTCTTAGGTACAATACACATACCATGGAAGTGCTGATTCCTATTATTCAAGATATTATCCTATGATACCACAGTTTTTCCATTGAGAGAAGACTTAGAGTTTAGCTTTTGTTGCTTTGAAATTAACCTGTGTTTTCTTCCTGGCTACTTGTATGATCTGCTTTTTGATTTTGGTATTTTCCAGTTTGATTATAATGCATCCAAAGATATATTTCTCTTTATTAATCCCCTTGCTTTTTAAAATTTTCTATTTTTTAGTGGAGTATAGCCGATTAACAATGCTGTGATAGCTTCAAGTGCACAAGCAAAGTGAATCAGCCATATCCTCCTTCTTATTTTTAAATATGTGCATAAGAGTAACACAACTCTTTGAAAACGTTGAGCTCTTATTGTCTCACAGATTGCTTCTGTCTCATTCTTCTTCCTCTCTTTTTGGAATTCTAACAATACATATGTTGTACCTTCCTTCTTTAACTCCTTTTTGTGGGGGGATGTGTTTTTCCATCTCTGTGTCTGCTTAACCTTGGATAATCCCTCCATTTCTCACTTTGAGTTCACACTGTCTTTCTTCAGTTGTGACTAATCTGTTTTGTAGCCAATCATCAAAGTTTTAATTCTAATTATTTGATTTTTTTTTTATTTCTAGAAGTTCCATTGGGTTCTTCTAGAAATCTGGGTACACTTCATATTTGTAGTTCCTTGTTCATTTTTCAAGTGTCCCCTCAGTTTCTCTAAGCATGATAGACACAATTTTAAATTATGTGTCTGATAATTCTACTATCTGAAATATTTCATGTTGCTTTAGCCCTCTCTTTTGTTTTGGCTTACTCTCAGACCTGGTGACTTGTGTTCATGTGTGTTTTATGATGTTATATTCTACACTGCTCATTTTTCTTGGAACTTGGTGTATAGGAATTCTCAGGACCTGGGATGAGTGGGCCCTTGAGAGAGTAACTGTGTTTATTTCTTCTCTGTATCTTAAGGCAGTATCACAGTCTGTGATGATTTGAAACTCTATTTTTGGTTTGAAGATTTTTAAAACACAAGGAAGTATGAATTTAGGGGTACAGATTTAAGCAAAATTTAAATTTAAGAAGATCTGAGTAAAATCAAATAAAATTAACTTTAATACTTTAAAACTAACAGCATCTACCTGACTGTTCAGGTGTTCATCCATGTGTTCACTCATCTATTTGTCTAGGTTTCTTTGCATATATGTGCTTAGAATTGTCTGAAATGACATCAATCTAACAGGAAGAAAGCTTATTCCTCATTGATACACCTTAATGTTTTATTCTTTGGTCTCTGTTCTTTTTTGTTTTGCTTAATTTTATGTTATAATGACCACATGTTCATTTCCTAAAACAATGAAGTCATTTTACTTTGAAAACAAATGAATATGCAAATACTTTTCTATGTGTGCATAGTCTATAAAATATTCTCCCTCAGTCTGACCAGGAGGCATCTTGTTTGGTCTCTCCTTGCGTTTTTGTTCTGTAACTGGATTCCTGCCTCGTGCTCTGGTCCTAAATCTCTGTTGTAACACTGGATGAGAGTCCAGTCTCTGGTTTCTAATCCAGCATGTCCGGCTTCACTAGTTGCTGACAGACTTTGAGCCTGCCCGCTTGGTTTTCCAATCTGGCTAGTGGGGAGAGTCTTCCTGCCAAAGTCTGGTGTCCCAGCAGGTCACTCTTGTCAGACCTTGCTGCTGACTGCTGTCTTGGTATCGCATGGGTGTTTCTGGTCCAGCCCTCAGGATAGTGTGCTCAATCCAGATCCTCTGCACACCTTCTGCTAGACCTGGGCTTCCCTTGGGGCAAAGCTACTTGCAGGTGCCAGCTGTTTATTCTTTAAATCTTTCCTTCCTTCACTCTTTCTCCATCTCACCTCTTCTTGATTCCCATTCCCCCTTCCCCTCACAATCCTATCCCACCCCCTTTTCTTTCCACTCTCCTTCCATCCCCCTTCCCCTTTCCTTCTACCCTCAGCCACCCTCCATCCCCTCTTTTCATCCTTTTACCTTCTTTCCTTTTTCTTTTTCCATTTATTTTCCTCCCCACTTCTTATCTATAAAATGTTTTGTTAGAAGGACTAAATGGGATGATAAAATGTCAGTTTTTAGCATAGTGTCAAATACACATCTAATGCCTGTTCTGTATGGGCACCACTATAATTGTTATCTATTTACTGAATCCTTCATTCAGGCAACAAACATGAGTGAACCTACCACACATCAGGCACAGGGCTAGGCATCCACAGTTACAGTGAGGATTCAGATATTTTGTCCTCAAGGAGCTTACAACCAAATATGGAGAAAAAACACAGGAAAGGACAGATACTATGCAGTTAACGCGCCATTTGTGCTCCTGTCACTTTATGCACAGAGGCTGGGGATTGTCAGCTCTGGGGCAGAATTCGAGAGAACCACTCCATGACTTGTCACTGTTGCTGCTGAAGGATTTGCTCCCTGAGTGAGGAGGGGAAGGGCAACAGCAAAGATAGATTCTACACCTTAATTAAATGGGTCTTTTTGGTCTTCTCAGATCTATAAGTCAGCCTGCTTAGTCTCTAAGTTGGGACAGCTCTGAAACAGTTTAAGGAATCTATACTTGAGCCACTTTTATTATACAAGCAAGGCAGTAAATTGGAAATCAGAGGGAGCAGTGATGCTTGCAGGAGGCAAACTCTGTCTCATAGGAACTGAGATGTCCTCTAAAAAAGACACCATGCATTCTGCCATTTGCATTATGAGCCAGATTTGGGCCTCCTGCACCTCTTCTAACACACAAAATCTTGCCTTTGGAAAAGAAGATGTCCTAAGACATTCAAAGGACAATTTTCCACAAACAGTCCAACTGCTTTTAAAACAACCTTGTGTGAAATGCACTATTTCCACCTGTATAGGCCATTTGGCCTTCGCAGTAGACCCCCTGCCAAACCGCTGTGCATGTTAGTTGCCCCAAGGTGGGGCGGTTTAAGCTTGGCACTGCAGCGAAGCCCAGGGAGGAAGCCCTGTGGCCAGGCTTAATGTTATTTGTGCATGTCAGCCTTAGGGCCTCGTCTCCAAGTTCCCTTCCTGGGTGTACTCCTGGATATGCACAGCTGCCCACTATTTCCTCCAGGCTGGGTGGTGTGCCCTGGAACTTTTGGTACTAAACCTGCCAGCAAAATCAGTCTGTCACCTGTCTCCTTAGACCTCTGAAGTCTTCTAGTGTTGTCGTTCAGTTGCTAAGTCACACCTGACTCTCTGTAATCACATGGACTGTGGCATGCCAGGCTTCCCTGTCTTTCACTATCTCCAGAATTTGCTCAGATTCATGCCTATTGAGTTGATGATGCTAACCATCATCTAACCATCTCATCCTCTGTCGCCCTCTTCTTTTGCCTTCACTCTTTCCCAGCATCAGGGTCTTTTCCAATGAGTCGGCTCTTCACATAATGTGGCCAAAGTATTTGAGCCTCAGCCTCAGCATCAGTCCCTCCAATGAGTATTCAGGGTTAATTTCCTCTAGGATTGACTGGTTTGATCTCCTTGCAGTCCAAGGGACTCTCAAGAGTCTTCTCCAGCAACACAGTGTGAAAGCATCAATTCTCCAGTGCTCAACTTTCTTTATGGTCCAACTCTTATGTACACATATGACTACTGGAAAACCTATAGCTTTGACTATATGGGCCTTTGTTAGCAAAGCAATGTCTTTGCTTTTTAATACATGTCTAGGTTTATCATAGCTTTCTTTATAAGGAGCAAATGTCTTAATTTCCTGGCTGCAGTCACCCTCTGCAGTGATTTGGAGACCAAGAAAATTAAAATCTGTCACTGTTTCTGTGTTTTCCCCTTCTATTTGCAGTGAAGTGATGGGACCAGATTCCATGACAAGGCTGTATATTGTCACCCTGCTTATTTATCTTATATGTAGAGCACATCATGTGAAATGTTGAATTAAGAGTGCTGGGAGAAATATCAACAACCTCATATATGCAGATAATACTACTCTAATGACAGAAAGTGAAGAGGAACTAAAGACTTTCTTGATGACAGTGAAAGAAGAGAGTGAAAAAGCGCTTTTAAAACTCAACATCCAAAAAACACCGTAAGTCTCCTAGTGACCCAAGGCGAATCCAGGTGCTGTACTAGATCACAGCTTTCCTGGTTGGAAAGTAAATGCTAATCCCCACCAGGCACTGGTGATGGTGCATGTCTTCAGAGTATTTTAGGCGTTAGTCTCTAAGCAATCTCTAGGAACAGTGCAGCTGGTGAGAGAGGGATTCAGGGGCCTGTGGAATTTGCTTTACCCCTTGAATGACACCTATTGGGTGGCTGCTGTCTTTAAAAAGATGCTGTGGTTTTGGTGGTTTTTTTTTTTTTGCTTGTTTGTTTTGTTTTTTGCTGTTAAATGTCTATCACACAATGTTCTGAGAAGGGAAGGGCCAGGCCAAGCCTGGAAGGAAGAGTGAGTGCCCCAGCCCTTAGTCAGTGTCATTTGCTAGGATTATATTAGAGAAGCCCCAACCAGCAAGTCTTTTCATCTTTCAAATAACACTTTTCCTATATGTTTTTTCAAATTTCAAGAGAAATAAGTGCTTGTTTTAGGTAATTAGAAAAGTTCAGAATGGACAGAGTTAAAAAAAATATAAATCATTCATAATCTTACAGCCTAGTTATAATCATAACTACCATTTGGTGTGCATTGTACTTCTGGTCATAGATAGACAGATAGACGGAGAAGCCTTAACATCACCACATTTAGCTGTGTCCAGGCCATGGTGTTCCTTAACTCTCTAGAAGAATGGTTCTCAAAATATCATTCCTGAACTAGCAGCATTCTTGGGAAACTTCTTAGAAGTGCAAATTATGAGGCTCCATATCAGACTTCCTGGGAATCCAAAGCTCTGGTGGTGGGTCCAGCAATCTGTAATTTAACAGCCTTTCTGGTGCCTCTAATGCACACTAAGGCCTGAGGATGTCTATGTCTGTAACTAATCTGGTCCTCTGCGCCATTCTGACCCCTACCGCATCTTCCATCACTACACAGGGTTGGAGAGAAGAGCTTACGCTTAGCTCATTGGAGTTGAAACTTAATCCAGACTAATAATTTATATAGTCTCTTTAGG
This sequence comes from Antilocapra americana, assembly GCA_007570785.1. Lineage (NCBI taxonomy): Eukaryota > Metazoa > Chordata > Mammalia > Artiodactyla > Antilocapridae > Antilocapra > Antilocapra americana. Next base: position 10,649,964 of record ML660200.1, on the reverse strand, counting down.
CTTACCTTCATCTTCTTTGGACAATTGTTAAGTCTTTTAGATTCTTACCCAGCTCTTCTCAAAGTAGCATTTGGGAAATATAGGGCTTAAGCTTTCATGTCCCCATAGCCAGAGGGACCCCTGACCCTGTGTTGGTGTCCCCCATGTGCTGACTGCTGATAATGAGAGACAGCTGGCCGAGTCTCATCTTGGACATTCTATGGGCATTTGCCTCTACCATGTGACTGCTGACAGGTTTCCTATTCTTTCTCAGCTTGTTTGGGGGCCGGGAGCCTCCCTCTGCAACCTAGGTCCTTCCATGGCTCCTACAGGTGCTGCAGATCCCTGAGTTTCTGTCGTTTCTTCTTATTTACTCTTGATCATCTTGATCCACCCATGCTGCCCCCTGTCCACATCTTAATTCAGATTCCACAGCCACAGGGATGCTTGCTCTGCTCAGCTGTGTCTCTCTGCTGTAAGAGTTGTGCACCATGGACTTGTCTTGCATCTTGGCCTTGCCTCTTCAAGAGGAGACCTGGGTAAGATTCTGTCTGCTCTCAGTCCCCTGAGCTCAGCAGAGACAGCTTCCCCACTCTGTCTCCATTTTCCCTCCCTCTAATCCCTTATGCAAAGCCATCAACTCCCCAGCTTTCAAGTCCATCTCAGGTGTAAAATCGTCTTTTGAATGTCAAAAGCTAAATAGTCATTCTTTCCCTTGGCATCTATAATCATGCCTTGCCCCTAGGCAGATGGAAGTAGGAAGGCAAAATAGAAAAACACAATATCTTCTCCTAATCAAACATACACACCACTTCCATACAATTTGAATTCTACTGCATGTTCTTTTGGATAGGTCTTTTTTTGGTCACTTATCCCTATGCCACAAACACTGTTTCCATGTCATTAAATACTTTTCTACAACATGACTTTTAATGGCTCTGAGAAATTCAATTAAATGTGTGGTGGGAAGGAAAATAAATTGCTATTTTAAAAGCCATTGGCAATTTGTCTTGGTTTCTCTAGGACGTGGTAGCAAAATTCATTTGAGGGAGAAAATTTTTTTTAATTGATATAAAAGAAACATTTCAATGGGCCTTTGATGGTGTAAAGTTGTAATTCCTCCAGTGGAGCCAAAGTTTGAAACAAGGAGGAAAGAAGTGGCAGAGAAAAATGTTTCTTTAGTTGTTCTAATAGTTAATGAATTTGGCTGCCTTTGGGAGTCTGGGGTCAGGATTACAGGCTTAGGACATAGAAAGGTAAGAAGAACACTGGATATAAGTAAGAGTGAACTTTTGGGGGGGGGGGGTTGGGGGGAGTGGTACAGTAGGGGATGGACCAGGACAAAGAGGTGAGGTCAGCAAGGAGTTCCTTGTATTGAGGCACCAAAGATGGATTTATGGATATTGATGTCTGATTTTGAGATTTAAGTTTAGTGTTTTTGGTCTTGAACTCTATGATCTCCCCAGTCAAGATTCAGTCACACACCCAAGTGATGCCTTGAGAAATGAAACAAGGGGGCTCTTTCCATATCTGCAGTAAAGTGGAGAGAGGGTAAGGATACCACCAAAAGATACTAGAAGTCAAGAGAGCATGAACCAAGGGGAGAGAGCCAGCACCAATTGCTATGGCTACTTCCTAGGACTTGTTAGAAACATTCAGGAGCCCCAGTGTCACAAAGAATAAAAAATCCAGTTGATTCATTTGAGAATTAAATAGCAGGGTGGCAACACAGGGCTGGAAAGCCTGGGACACTTTAACCATAAGTGTATATAACTTATTTAACCACTTCCGAATTTGGGGCATTTTCCTCTCCATTTTCCACTATCATTCATAACACTGCTATAAGCGGCCTTATAGATAAAGTCTGGGGTATATTATTGATTGCATCCTTAGGGCAAATGCTAGAAGTGGAATTGTGTGGGTGATGATATGCCCATTTCAAAGGCATGTTATGTAGAGCAATTTCGCTTTGGTCCTTGAACTCCTCAGAAGAACAGCCATCTGTAGGATCATGTGTCTATCAGAATTGGCACTTTGCATGCAGTCTGTGAACCGGACAGAGGATTCTAGTGTTTGAAGGAACAGCTACATCCTAGGCTCAGACTCTGGCACCACACACACCATGGCCTAGGACACCTGAAGTGAGTCAGGTGTCTGAGACTTTTCTCGTTGAAAAATGTTGTATATAAACACATATATATGGACTCTAGAAAAATGGTATGTATGTGTGTATCAAATCATTTCAGTTGTGTCTGACTCTTTGTGACCCTATGGATTGTAGCCTACCAGGCTCTTTTGTCCATGGAATTATCCAGGCAAGAATACTAGAGTGGGTTTCCATGCTCTCCTCTAGGGGATCTTTCCCGATCCAAGAATTGAACCCACATCTCTTATGTCTCTTGCATTGACAGGTGGGATCTCAACCACTAGCACCACCTGGGAAACCTATTTCCAGGGAAAGAATAGAGACACAGATGTAGGGAACAGACTTGTGAACACAGCAGGGGAAGGGGAGGGTGGGGCGAATTAGGAGAGTAGCACTGACATATGTACACTACTGTAAAATAGCTGGCTAGTGGGAATTTTCTATAAAGCACAGGAATCTCAGCTCAGTGCTCTGTGATTATCTAGATGGCTGGGATGGGGATAAGGGTAGGATAGGGTGGGAGGGAGGCCCAAGAGGGAAGGGATATATGTATACTCATAACTGATTCACTTCATTGTACAGCAGAAACTAACACAACATTGTAAAGCATTTATACTCCAGTTTTAAAATGTTTTAGAAAGGAAAAAGATAAAATGAGGATGATTCCATAAAAGCCTTATCCATTTGATTTCATGGAAATTACACATAGAAAGTGTGTGGAATTTTTGTATACTGAAAAAATTATAGATATTAAAACACTGAATTCTCTGCCATTTTTTTTAAGAGTGAAAGAAATGAAAATATCAATGCTTTCATCTCTACAACTCCAGAAAGAAAAGAAAAACAAACCACGTAGAACCTGCTTGCTGTGGTGGCTGCAGTCAGCCATTAGCCCCAGTAATTAAATTCAAGGATATTTATGACCTACTTTTTGAATCACTGCAGCCCAAGCAGTGCTGTTTCTCATGTTGTCTTCTGAGAACTCAATGTCCAAACAGAGGCTGTGTGGCTTTCTGTAAAGAGGTGGGTAGAATTTCTCTCGAAATTCTGGAAACCTTTCCAAGTGTGCAGCATAAGCTATGAGAATGATGGAGACAGGCTGTCATGCAAACTCATGCAGGTCTGGTCTCTTGGTCTTGCCGCCCTGAGCCTTGGGAAAGTTCTTGCCTCCATAGGTGTTCATTCTCTCTGATACTCATTGGCCATAATTAGATCCCATTCAGCGTGAAGGATGGGCTCTGACTCTCTCTCAAACACCATTATTTCATTGAGAAATTGTAGTTTAGTCCCTCAGTCATGTCCGATTCTTTGTGACCTCATTGTCTGAACCATGCCTGGCTTCCCTGTCCTTCACCATCTCCTGGAGCTTGTTCAAACTCATGTCCATTGAGTCGATGGTGCCATCCAGTCATCTCATCCTCTGTCATCCCCTTCTCCTCCTGCTCTCAATCTTTCCCAGCATCAGGGTCTTTTCCAATGAGACAGTTCTTCACATCAAGTGGCCAAAGTATTGGAGCTTCAGCTTTAGCATCGGTTCCTCCAGTGAATATTCATGATTGATTTCCTGTAGGATTGACTGGGTTGATCACCTTGCAATCCAAGGGACCCTCAAAAGTCTTCTCTAACACCACAGTTCAAAAATATCAGTTCTTTAGTGCTCAGCCTTCCTTATAGTCCAACTCTCACATCCATAACTGACTACTGGAAAAACCATAGCTTTGACTATGGGTTTTTACAGCTGGCCATTCATTGAGAATGACCAGCCATATAAAAGGATGAAATTATATCATTTGCAGCAACATGCGTAGATCTAGAGATTATCATACCAAGTGAAGTAAGTCAGAGAGAGACTAATGTCATATGATATTACTTATATAGGGAATTAAAAATGATGCAAATAAAGTTCTCTACACAACAGAATAGACCCAGAGACATAGAAAACAAACTTATGGGTCCCAAAGGGGAAGGAGAGGGTAGGGATAAGTTAGGAGCTTGGGATTAAAAGATTACACTACTAAATAGATAATCAACAAGGTCCTATTGTATAGACAGGGAAATATATTCAGTATCTTGTAATAAATCCTAATGGAAAAGAAAGAAAAAAAAGAATGGAGTCATGTCAGTATGGACAGTGGGTGCAAGAGGGAAAAGAAATATTTTCAACTGTGCTTGTGCCCCTTGACACCTGAGAGGTTAAATCCCAGCCACAGATGATAGTTCCTCGTGAGAGCATATGCAGTGCAAAGTGGTAGAGGAAATCGGTGTTGAGCGTGTCTTTCTAACTCCCTGATCTTGTTATGGAGGTTTTTTACAGAAATGATCTCATCAGGGCTGGGCCTGGGGGAGGTGAATGAAGTGCATTGTGCCAGTGCAGAGGTGGATCCTGTACTTAGAATTTGGAAATTTTGTTCTTTTTTTTTTTTTGCATGAATTTTGCTCTAAGAAATATTGCTGTGTTTGAATAGCGTCCCTTCAAATTTAGAACCTCAGAAGATGACCTTATTTGGAAATCCATAGAGTCTATGCAGATGTAAATAGTTACAATAAGATCATACTAGATTAGGGTGGATTCTAAGACCAATGGCTGGTATCCTTATGAGAAGGCCACCACATCTATGTGATAAACAGAGACACAAAGGGAATGTATCTATGTGAAGGCAGAGGTAGGAGGGATGCAGCTACAGGCTGAGGGATGCCGAAGACCACTTGCAGTCAGCAGAAGCTAGGAAGAGGCAAGGGAGAATTCATCCCAGAGCCTTCAGGGGAGCATGGATCTACTGACACCTTGACTTCTGTCTTCTAGTGCCCAGAACTGAGACAGAATAAATTTCCATTATTTTGAGCCACACAGTTTGTAATACTTTGTTATGGCAGTGCTAGGAAACTAACAATATTGCATTAAAATATTCATCTGACTACTGAGGTTTTGTGTGCCCCCTTATATATTGCACCCAAGTTGGGTGCCTTCCTCTGCTCACTCTAATGCTGGCTCTGTCCTTTCACTTAACCATTTGCAACAGCCCAATGAGGAAACTGTTAAGAGGAAAAATGGACCATAGGCGCCTTTTGATATAAAATATGATATCTGATTGATTTTCAAATTGAAATAGAGAGAGTTTACAATATTGTGTTAGTTTCAGGTGTATAGCAAAGTAACTCATATATATAGTGCTTCAGATTCTTTTCCATTATAGGTTATTACAACATACTGAATAGAGTTCCCTGTGCTATACAGCAGGTGCTTGTTGTTTATCTCTTTGTCTTATACATGGTAGTGTGTGCATGTTAATTCCAAACTCCTAAGTTATCCCTCCCCCAACAAGTTTCCACTTTAATAACCATAAATTTGATTTCTAGTCTGTGAGTCTGGTTCTGTTCTGCCCTAAATAAATTCATTTGTACAATTTTTTAGATTCCACATATCAGTGGTATATGATTGATACTAATGTGACTTTATTTGAACCTCTGGTTGGTGAGGTCAGCATATCCAAGCTATGGAAGTGCCCAGTGGCATTCATTCATTCATTTAACAAATACTAGGTGTGGGTAGTGTCAGAAATTGTGCTGAGCGACAATGCTGAAACACACAGTCTTTGCAGTGAGAAGGGGATATAAGAAACAGACACAAGCACCACAGAAAGAGATGGCATAGAGTGGGGTACACAGTACCCCAGAGGTTTTCATCTGCAAGGATCCTTCCAGGACTTTTGCAAAACATTCCCTGGATTTTGTCCTTCTCATCCACAGGACAAGAGATGGAGCTGTGGGAGAGTTTCCTTTGCCTTGTTCCCTCCCTCCTGCTTTCTGATAGGTGTGGTCCTCCTGGTGGTGTGCCAAAGCCTACTCTCTCTTGGCCAAGGTTGTGAGTGAGGAGGTCAAGCCCATAATGATGTCAGAAAAACATCCAGAGCCAAGACACCCACGCCAGGGTTCAGAAAACACATTGTCAAAATAAAACTAGGAATACACATTTCTCTTGGTATGAGGGAGTATGGATAGGGGACCTCAGTGGGGCACAGGTTGAAAAGTAACTGAGCACCTGCCAATTGTAAGAGGATAAATCAGATCTCTGTTGGTTTGGAGAGCCAGTTAGACAGGATGGGCAAGAAAGAAGAAACAGGTTAATGGTCCCATGAGCCTGGGATTTGCAGGTGATGCCATAGTGGAAGAAGAACATCAGGGGAAAGAGGGATGGGCAGTAACTCTGGTACATAATTTTCCCAGCTGGAGAAAACTCAGCCTTCTTGGAACCAGCTGTACATAAAACCATTTGCCTTAGTGAAGCAGGTTAAAAATAGTGGTAATTGCCAGCTGCCTGAGTGTGGCCAATTATTACCATTATTATACTTGGACTGGAAATTAACCCATTGTATACGGAACCCACAACATATCCACACTTGTTTCAGGCCAGCTGGTTTGCAAAACACTAGCGATAATGTATTTTCTTGGAAGAACTCAAAGCAGGGGAGGAGGGGGTGGGAGGCATGGTACCAGCTGTAGCCCTTGATTTTTCCAAGCTCTGCAGCATTCTTTTTTTTAAATTATTTTTTATTGGAGTATAATTGTTTTACAATGTTGTATTAGTGTCTGATGTACAACAAAGTGAATCAGTTATATATATATCCCCCTTCTTTTAGATTTCCTTCCCATTTAGGTCACTACAGAGCACTGAATAGAGTTCCCTGTGCTATACAGTAGGTTCTCATTCATTATCTGTTTTGTACATAGTAGCGTATGTGTGTCCATCCCAATCCCCCAATTCATCCCATCCCCTGCAAGTTGATCCTCTACATCTGTATATTTCTGCTTTGCAAATAAGTTCATCTATATCGTTTTTCTAGATTCCACATGTAAGCAATAATATATGATATTTACTTTTCTCTTTCTGACTTACTTCACTCTGTATGACAGCCTCTGGCTCTATCCATGTTTCTGCAAATGGCACTATCTCATTTTTTATAGTTGAGTAATATTCCTCTGTAAATATGTACCACATCTTCTTTATCCATTCCTATGTTGATGGACACTGATATTACATCCTTGTTCTAGCTATTGTAAATAGTGGTGCATATATGGTTCCAAATTAAGATTTTCTCTGATATATCCCCCAAAGTGGGATTGCTGGTTCATATGGTAGTTCTATCTTTTGTTTTTAAGGAACCTCCATATTGTTCTCCGTAGTGACTGTACCACTTTACATTCCCACCAACAGTGTAGGAGGGTTCCCTTTTCAGCACACCCTCTCTAGCACTTACTGTGTAGATTTTTTTGATGATGGCTATTCTGCATCATTTCTGAAGTCTAAAGCTAGGAGAAGCTGTGCCAAGGGGCTGAGTGGCTTTGCCCTTCCTGGTGAAGTGTCATTCAGCCTCACCATCATGATGTGTTTATCTGCTCTCTAGGGGTGATGGGGATATGGCTGTGGTGGTAAGATCTGTGTGTTACAGCAGGGTGTGAAGAGGTCCGAGGTCTCTGAGAACTCTCAGCTGAAACTCTGAGGCTCACTTAGAAGGCTGGTGCATTTTGGAAAATCAGATCTAATGGGAAGACACTGCCCTGAACAACAAGATGAGAGGGAAATAAGGGCTGGGTGTTTCCACCTGGCAAGTTTAAGGTTGAGATGGGATTAGGATTAGGCCTGCAAATTGCCTAGAACACAAAATTGAAGGAGGCTCTCAGCCCCAGGTTATGCAAGTACACTGTTAGCATTTGCATGAACCTGAGAGTGAGCAGCCTCCCAGTACTGCTCTCTGGATGCTTTTTCTGGGTCCTTAATCTGAGGAGAAATGTGAGCATGATGCCTGTGATGGGAGCGACCTAGAAAGGAGCTCAGGAAAATGGGGGCTTTTGTAGCAACAGTTGGTTGCCTCCTTCAAAGTTCATTTCTCCTTCCTTCTTAGGAAGAGGAGCCCGGTTTTTTTTTAGGGGGATGAGCAATGAACCTAGTTTAATAAAAGCACATAAAAGATTTCCATGGTGCCCTTGTACCTTACAGCTTGGTCATGAAACTGAGTTCTCCTCCTTGAAAGAGAAGCATAAATGCATGTCATGTGGGCAGGACAGTCTGCTTAAAAGGAGCTGATTAAACCAGACGAGGCTCTTTCTTTTCTCTTTTTTTGCCATTTCAACTTTTCTCCTCCTTCCGGCCTAAAAGTCAGAAGCTCCAAGAGCATTCTGAATCATTAGGTGACCTTGAGAATGGAAGCCTTGTACTAGGGAGACGCAGTAGGATAAGGAATCTGGGTCCTTAATGCTAGTGTGGAGCTGTTAGTGATGCTGTTATTAAATCTCATATGAGACAGGTCTTTTTAGATAAGGAAGCATGATGCTGAGGGATAAAGTAACTGACTTCACATCCTTTTCCTAAGAAAGGCCAAACAGGGACTTGAGACTCAGAACCATCTGATTACAAACCTATGTCCTTAGCTGCTACTTCATTCTACTATGAGCCAAGGGTGCTTGTGGCCAACCTTTGGGAAATAAGTTGTACAAGGCCCTGTTTGGGGAGGGACTAGAGGTCAGCCCCCTCCCTGATACAGTGGGCAGGTTTCTGCCAAGTATCCCTGAGTGGCTTGTGCTCCCCAGACCTGAAGCCTAATCACTGGCTCTAGAGTACCCTCCTACCTCTGCAGGCCAAGCCTAAGGATCAGCTTTCCCACTGGGACCTTTGAGCTCTCAGCTTCCAGAGAGCCAGCTTCACTGCACTGGTCCACCTGCCCAGGCAGGACAGAAACACTCCCTAGGGCTTGTTTTTCCAGCCTCCACATGCTCAGTTAGATTAGGTTTCCATGAAATATGTATGCTTTTTCCTATGGTTCTGGGAAGTCTATGCCTGCCAGGATCAGCTGGGCAGGCTGATAAGTCAGGCTGAGGAGAGCTACTTTTCTATTTAGCCGTTTGTCCCCCACCAGGTCGGACGCCAAAGAATCTGTCTGCAATGCATAGGACCTAGGTTTGATCCCAGGATTGGGAAGATCCCCTGGAGGCGGGCATGGCTAACCCCTCCAGTATTCTTGTCTGGAGAACTTCAAGGACAGGAGAGCCTGGTAGGCTACAGTCCAGGGGGTTCCAAAGAGTTGGATACAACTGAGTGACAAACACTTTTATTTCATTAAGGGGCTGGAGTATCTTCATGTTTTGAGGGCAGCTCGGGATCAGAAAGTCTGCCCACCAACAGGTTCTGTGGGTGGCAACGCAGATACAGTAGATTTTTCTCAGGCAAATCATTCAGTCAAAAGGCAGGACAGGGCCTATCTGGTATGACATGAGGCCCCTGGTTCTATCCTGTTGCCTTCAAACTTCCCACTTGTCTCCAAACCCAGAAACTCTACTAATAGCAGAGATGCATATCTTTCATCTTGAAGCCTGTGAGACCTTCAGCAAGCTTCCCAGACCAGCTGAAAATCTGAGTTGTGTTTAGGGTTAGGGTTGTGTTTATCTTAGGTTTCAGCCTTGCCTAATCAAGTGGAGAGCTGATGGTGGGGTGGCATGAGAGGCTCCTGGGCGGGTCTTGCTGCTTATATGAAAAATAAGGGAGTTTGTGAGGAAGGATCTGAGGGTTAGAGAAGAGAAAGTTAAAGCCATACTTTGGCTCAAAGGGTGAGGAAGGGGATGAAGGTGAGGTGGCGCAAGCTCTTTTTCCATCAGAAGCAGCAGCCGTGGTAAAGGGTTTGGTGCCAGCCGCACAAACCATGTTGTGTGAGAGTTGGACGAAGGCTGAGCGCCAAGAATCAATATCTTTGAACTGTGGTGCTGGAGAAGACTCTTGAGCGTCCCTTGGACTGCAAGGAGATCCAACCAGTCCATCCCAAAGGAGATCAGTCCTGGGTGTTCATTGGAAGGACTGATGCTGGAGCTGAAACTCCAATACTTTGGCCACCTGATGGGAAGAACTGACTCATTGAAAAAGACCTTGATGCTCAGCAAGATTGAAGGCAGGAGGAGAAGGGGACGACAGAGGATGAGATGGTGGGATGGCATCAGTGACTCAGTAGACATGAGTTTAAGCAAACTCTGGGAGGCAGTGAAGGACAGGGTAGTCTGGTGTGCTGCAGTCTGTGGAGTTGCAGAGTTGAACATGACTTAGCAATTAAACAACAATAACAACCACACATGAGCGGTGTTCCTGCCTTCTCTGTGGAAGCCTCGTGCTGCTCTGTAGCAGCCCCATTAGCTCCAGGTGATGCATTGACTGTGAGGTGTGGCATGGTGCTGGATACCCATGGACTCTGTACCCTGGTGCAGCATTAGCGGCATCAGTGGCAGTGTCAGCACTGGGGGACAACCACCCCAGCAGACACAAGCAGGCACAGCTGCCACCTCTGCTGCTAGCACTGGGGGGTGCTTAATTTTAGGTGTCAACTTGTCTAGGCTATGGTGGGGGGCGGTTCAGACATTTCATCAAATATTATTCTGGTGTTTCTCTCAGAGTATTTTTCAAGATTAACATTTACATTGGGAGATTGGAAAAAAATAGCAGGTTGCTTTTCTTAATATGTGTGGGCCTTAGCCAATCAATTTTAGACCTGAATTGAACAAAAAGGCTGACCTACCCCTAACTTGAGAGAGAATTCTGCTTCCTGTGCCTTTCAAACTGGGACATCAGCTCTTCCTGGTTCTATGGGCTCTCGCTTTTGGACTCACTTGTCAGACTCCAGAATTGTGTGTGTCAACTCCTTATAATAACTCTTTTCATCTATACCTATATCTATACCTAAAGCTAATCTCCTAATGATGCTTTGAAAAACTCTTAACTGTCCAGAAACATCACCATGGGGGCCCAAAATAAAGGTTCACCTTTAACCTCATCACACCTGTCATGGAGTAGCCAAACCACCTGGGGAAGCTGAGTGAACTGAGAAACACATGTGGAAATTTCTAGAATTATCTGACTAAATCTTTAGAAAGAATGGCTTATTTCCTTAGAGTGAGTGAGCACTTAGAGGATGTCACCAAAGAGATACCTTGTGTAGGCTGAATAATGGTCCCCTAAGGATGACCATAGGCTTCCCTGGTGGCTCAGATGGTAAAGAATCCACCTGTAATGAGGGAAACCTGGGTTCAATCCCTGGGTTGGGCAGATCCCCTGGAGGAGGTGAGGGCACGACAACCCACTCCAGTATTCTTGCCTGGGGAATCCCCATGAACAGAGGAACCTGGTGGGCTACAGTCTATGGGGTCACGAAGAGCTGGACACGACTGAGTGACTGAGCACAGCACAGCACAAGGATGGCAATGGCCCAACCCTCAGAACCTATGACTATGTTACCTTTCATGGCAATAGGGACTTGGTGGTAAGTTAAAGATTTGAAAATGGGAGTTTGTCCTGGATGGTCCAGGCAGGCTCATGTAACTGGAATGGTCTTCACAAAGAGGTAGGCAAGAGGATCAGAGAAGAGGGTGAGGGGTGTGAAGGTGGTAGAAGTCGCAGTGGTGTGCTTTACAGATGGAGGAAGAGATCGTGAGCCACAGGATGCTGGTGGTCTCCAGAAGATGGAAAAGGCAAGAGAGACGAATGGTTGGAAAACACATTACTGTCCCTGAGAAGCGTAGGGCATGAAGACGTGAGTTGAGCAGAAGGCAAGCCTGTCTCTACACAAGTAGGAAGGCAGGCCCGGAGGAGAGCTCCCCCAACTGCACAGACTGATATACTGACAACACAGATCAGCTGAACTGACCCTGGAATTAGCTTCCTCCAATTGTCTCATACCCTTCTGGGTGAGGTCACTGTTTAGGAAGGTTTTCTGATGTGACCGCCAGGTGTGTCTGAACTGACCCAAATCTTGGCCAAGTCTCCTGGGGGCATGAATGGGGGCTGGGCATTTTTTAGAGACAGAAAGGTTTGCAATTTATTACCCTTGTGCATAAGGCGGGTTGGTCCCACAGGAGAGAAGGCTGTGGAGACCCTCTTGCTGCCCCAGGATTTTGATTTGTTTAATGATAGCACAGTACTAGACAAGACAGTTTGCTTATGTGATCCGAAGGCTTTGATGTGTCGTGCAGGTGACCTGAGATGGTTTCTACCAGGAAGGAATAGCGGAGGGAGAGAGTGCTGCTCAGCCAGCCCACAGCAAGGAGGGGTGTAATTGTTGCTGGGGAGTGAGGCTGTGGTTCTGTTTTCTCGCTCTCTCTCCCATCTTGTAGTTTTTCTAAGTTTGGCTTGGCTGCCCAAATAATCTGATTTTCACATTCTGTCTTTATGTTTGCTTTAGCTATTTTTAGATCCTTAGTTGGCAGCTGCTCTTCCCCCAAATACTTGAAGAACTTCCAATTCCACAGTCAGATGAGGCAAAGTTGAGGCGGCTGGGAAGAAACCCCTTCCCACTGCCGCCTTCCTGAGTCACCAGGACGCGGGTGGCCTGGGCTCAGCAGGGCCTGCACTGGCCCACAGTTGGCATCCTCTGTGGGAAAGCTCCAAAGGAGGCTTTCTCACGCAACAAGAGAGCTCACGTCACCTCCTGTGAATGCAACTCATGGCAACGTTTTGAGGGCAGCCCTAGAAGTCCTTCCTTGGGAGAACTTACGCTAGCTCTTCCAAGGTTCTGTTTGCCAGAATGGGCAAAAGTAGGATTTCTGATGGCAAACTTCTATGGCAAATGCGTGAGTTTTAAACTCAGCTGAGATTTCAGTACTACTTTCTGATCCTTCAGTCATTCCCTGGGTATTTCTTCTCTAAATCCTGACATTGCCTAGTGACCTCCTGGGTTCAATCAAGTCCTGGCTTTGCCATTTTCCCCCATGTGACCATAACCTCTAAGCCTCAGTTTTCTCTTCTGTAAAATGGATATGATGATAATAGTGTCTCCCTCCTGGAGTTGTGGGGAGGATTAAATGAGTCAATATATATAAAACACTGATGACAGTGCCTGACACACACTATGGAGGTGTTAGCTATGTTCTCAGGCGATGGTGTTGCTATGTTGCTGTCTCATGACTGAGGAAATAGAGGCCTCTACTACCAATGATCTCAGCTCTGTTCCATTTCAAAAATTGATATTTCTAGTTCAATTCTTATATTCTGTGTATTTTACAACTAGACAAACAACATCAACACTTTGCCTTGGATTGTTTTCAATTGATTGAGTACCTAATAAAACCTGAGTCATCTGAAAAAAAAATTGGTATTTCATGAATTTTTATCCTCTTCTTGTTGATCTCAAAGGACAAATGACCTCTCCTCTTTGCCAGTACTAACACTTCTGCCTGTGGCTTGATCACTGCTCTTGTCTTTAAGTCTGGGTCTCCAGGGCTTTCCCATCTTGGGTTGCTCCTTCTCTTCATGGCTGTATTTTAATTTCAAAGGAAGTCCTGAGTAAAATACTTTCATAGTAGGATAAAATATAAATAAATTAAAAAATAAACCAGAATATCACTGAACTGGCCCCCTCTCCAACTTGAAGATTATTAGTGGTTCTTCCCACTCATACCAATTGGTCTTTCTATGTGTCTATTTTATCACATCATCCCCCTGCCTCCAAGGGTCTCCACTTTCCACAGAAGAATATTCATCTTTTTCCTGGAGCTCTTTGTCATCCACCTTCCCAACCTTCTCTCCTTCCCAGGAGGTCTTTGTGAGCCTCCAACCTTTGTTCCAACTTGTTTCTCTAGCTTATAAAATTCTACTGGTGATTCAAGCTCCACAATGAATGTTGTCTGTTGGGTAAAGCCTTCCTTTTCTATCAGCAGTCAGCAGTGCTGGCTGCCTCTGTACTTGGTCACATTGTGTTCAAAGTTCTAATGAAGCCCTTATCACACATTACCACCTGCGCAGGTGCATATTTACATGATTCTTTAGATTCACAGCATTTGGCTGTTTTGTGTTTCTCTCTCACTCAGCACTTCTGGAGATGGCTGAAATATCAGCAGGGAGTTCTTCCTCAAAGTTGCATGCATAGGCATTTAGCTTACTTTTGGAAGTAGCACGCTACAAATAGTCCTAGACCTCCATTTGCAACTGGAGGAGGGCATTTTAGGGGCTTGTCTTATGAGCACCCCTGTCAGGTGTATTTTTTGTGGTCGCTTCAGGAGACATGGATAACTCATCTATGTCAGGTTTCTGCTGTGCATTTGCTTTCCTGAGTTATTTAGAATCTGCTCCTCACTGAACTTTCAATCAGGGGTTCTCAATGGCAACCCACTCCAGAATTCTTGCTTGGAGAATCCCAGGGATGGAGGAGCCTGGTGGGCTGCTGTCTGTGGGGTCACACAGAGTAGGACTGAAGCGACTTGCCAGCAGCAGCAGACTTCAGCAGATGTCGGAGTCACTTGGTAGTGGAGGTGAGGGCTGGTCAGGGGCAGGTGAAGAGGGGGAAGAAGAAGGATGTGTTAAAATGCAGATGGTGGCAGCCTCATCTCCAGGGTTTATGACTCCCAGAAGGTCCCAGATGGGAACTCAAATGTGCATGTCAACTAAGGCCCCAGGAGAGGCTGATGCTGCTGGTTTGGGGACCACACGTGGAAAACCTGTGTTCTTAGAAGAGGGACAGGCTTAGACCCTGCTTCCCCCACTGTCACTGCCCTACACTTTCCTTCTGTCTCGATGGCAATGGCCACAGGTGTTTCCTCTGCTTATTACCATCAGTACTTGTGACTTCCATTCATTTTATACCCACCCCTTGCTTTTCCCTGGCCCTCTTTTCCTTCTCCAACATGCCTATTATGAACACCCAAAGGACAAAGATTATGCTAGTGAGGTTTTTATATTCTCATAGTCCACAATGAGTGACACACACTAGATATGTGAATAAGCTTGAGAATAATTGAATTGGATGTCTGGTCCTGGCCCTGCTGTTGCACTTTGTTCTTTTGGCAGTGAGTTAAATGCTCTCCCATCCATTTCTATTGTTGGTAAAATGAAGGGAATGGTGTTTGGCAATAGATATGCATTAGAGAATTGGGTACAAAAAAAAGTCTGCCTAGGAAAAAGGTGAATTAATAACTTGTTAATCAATCAGGTGGAGGCAGTGCTCACTGGTGACACTGGGAGTGGTCGTGCTGGGCATCCGAGAGCCCAGGGGGCCTGCAAAGCTGTTTCCTGGGCAGGATGCTTCCAAGATTTGTTCCTTAATGTTCTCCACAGGAACACAAACTATTGCAGCATCCATGAGAAGAATTCTCCCTGAAGAATTTCAGTTTGGGAAAAGAAATAAGGAAATGTGAGCCTTTACACAGATGCTCTGGCCTAACACTTCACATGATAGTAATGTAAAAGTTGACTTTGAAAAATAATAATGTCTATTTTTTTCTGACTTAAAAAATTAGTTTACATTTGGAAGTTTTCAGGACACAAAATGTATCCTGAAAGACATAAGTTATCTACAACCTTCATACCCAGAAATTACCTGCATTTACATGTTGAATTATTTTCTTCCTTTCAGTGTCTTTTTTGACCTTGTGCATGTGTGTGTGTGTGTGTTAGAGGGGCAGAATATTTTATGAGGTTTTGGTCTTTATATATTATGTGTCCTACTTTAAAAAATAAACCTTGCATTATAAACATTTCTCTGTCATCCATCAATCTTCAAAAGCATAATTTTTAGAGATTTCCTTGGCAATCCAGGGGGCTTGGGTTTGATCCCTAGTCGAGGAGCTAGGATCCCACATGACAAATAGTGTGATAAAAAAAATATACCCACAATTTTTAATCTTCATTTTTTAATGACAAAAAATTATAGGAAGTAAACCCAAGGATTCACAATTATATATAGTAAGAAAGAGAAATTTTCTCTTCTCCAAATTCATTCCCTAGAAGAAATCACTGCCAACAGCTTGAGACTTTTTATTCCAGGCATAGTCAGTAATTTAAAGTTTAAAGAAAATAAACAAATGGGTTTATATCATTCTGCCACTTGATCTTAAAAAAGATTTAGCATTTTGTAGCCACTTCTTTTATACACAAAAAAGTGAAAAATGTGATTTTTTTTCCCTAGCTATTCCAAGATTCTATTATTGAACACTCCTATTGTTTGGCATTTTCAATATTCTAAAGAATGCTGAGAACACCCTAATATAGATTTCTTTGTCTGTGGGAGGTAGTGAGTGAATGAAGGTCACTCAGTCATGTCCAACTCTGAGTTGGACACTATACAGTCCATGGAGTTCTCCAGGCCAGAATACTGGAGTGGTAGCCTTTCCCTTCTCCAGGGGATATTCCCAACCCAGGGATCAAACCCAGGTCTCCAACATTGCAGGTGGATTCTTTACCAGCTCAGTCACAAGGGAAGCCCAAGAATACTGGAGTGGGTAGCCTATCCCTTCTCCAGTGGATCTTCCTGACCCAGGAATCAAACTGGGGTCTCCTGCATTGCAGGCAGATTCTTTACCAACTGAGCTATCAGGGAAGCCCCCATGGGAGGTAGGACATTTTTAATGCCAATTGTATGCTAATCAAGTCAGTATCAAGGATTCAGTCTTCAAATAGGGCTCTTGATTTTCATCTCATCTTGACTCCTGACCTCACCCCTCACTTCCACCAATGTTTCAAGGACCTCTGGAGTTGAGTGCTGTCTGCAGGGTGGATCACTGAACTCTGGTCCCTTACTTGGTCCCTCAGGTCACACTCAGGGTGGCATTTTCCCAAAGGAAGGAAACGTTTTGAAAAATTCAGAGCAGCAGAAATGTCCTGGAGGGTAAGAGGGTTCTTATCATTCATTCCTGTGAACACCCAGGGTCAGGGGGTCAGGGATGAATCCTGCTTCCCCTTTCACCCCTTCAAGTGGAGGTCTTCTAGCTCCATCTCTGCTCCCAAAACCCACTAGAACAAACAACTTTGGTATATGATGCTGAAAAGTCAGCTTCTCTGTACAGCAGTGCCAAATCAAATCTCAGAGACAGTGTCCTGAGTGAGGTAGAAAAGGATAGCTTTATTGCTTTGCCAAGCAAAGGGGGATACAGTAGGCTAATGCCTTCAAAACCATCTGTCCCTACTTTGGAAACATAGGGAGAAGTTTTATAGTAAATGAGGGCATGATCAGTTTCTGGACATTCTTCTGATGGTTAGTAGTGAGGTAAGTGGGAGTCAGCATCAACCTTCAAGTCCAACTGGTCTGGGGCCTGCATGCTAGTGGACAGGATACCATTAACTTCTCCCACCTAGAGGAGATTTCAGTATCTGTAAAATAGCTCAAAGATATTGTTGTATGTATCCACTGATGGGGAAACAGGACCTTGCCCCAAGGCTGCTCTTGACTGTTTCTCCCCAGTCTTGCATCACCTCCCTTCCCTAATTAACTGCTTGAATCTGCCCATTGGAACTCAGGGAGGGTCATGGAGGATGAATAAAGGCTGTTTCCTAGAATCAAAAAAATGGGGGACACAGAAAGGCCTTTGTGCCCAGGAGTTCCACAGGGTTCTGCAAGGTATCAGATAGAAACTTCTGAAGTTATCAGGATGATTAAAAGTGGAGGACAATGTTACTGGCCCCCCTGGAAACTCAGATTCACTACTTATGTGGGGGAGGGGTGGAATTCTGAGAGAAAGCTCTCAAGACAATGAATAGCAGGGCTGAAGGCTTTTGAAAGGGAGGGCGTAGACCCTTCCTGGACAAAACCAGAAATACATGCAGTTTCACATGACAGGAATATGTGCTTCTTGGTGAAAGACTGGAGAGGGTTCACAGTTCACTGGGAATGAGCAGGAAATCACCTCCTCCCAAGATGCACAGAGATAAGGGAGGAATTCTGAGTCCTTGAGGAGCCCAGCTGATGTGTGATTATTCCAGGCCTGGGACACAGTTCAAGGGTCTTGGCAGCCATTTCTCATTTCCTCCAGCATTCTTGCTGTGGAATCATCCCTGTCATAACCTCCTCCCTGAGATGGTGCAACAGGGGAAAGGATGAGCCTAGAAAGAAAAGAAGCCATAAAGGCACAAAGACCTCCCCTCCGGACCCAGGGCTGGGAGTTTTATGATGGATGGTTATTGTGCAGACTGGGGCCCCCCCAGAGTCTCAGAAGGTGTGTGCCTGGTGGTCACATCTCTGATCCTTTGAGCTAGATCTACCAAGCAGGAACCTATGGGATCTTCTAGGGACAGGACCCACCCCCACACCTTGACCACCACTCTCCACCCCATGATCTGTTTGCTTCTTGTTTCGTGAAAAACTTTAGCCTTCTAGGCCTTCCCTGAGTTCCAAAGAACAAATATAATCAGAGAGGTGAGAACATACAGATACAAAGGAAAACAGTTAAGCAAGACATAACAATAATAGTCAAGCCATTAAATAAAGTCAAGGACCTTTAGTGGCTCCTCATTGGCTCTTGATAATATTCTGAGTCATATCCTTGAGGTGACCTCTCCACAAGGTGGAAGAAATCAACAGCATGCTGACCACAAGCACATAGGCCCCATACTAGCTGGAACCAGAAGGCTGATGATGTTGCCTCCCAATTACCTTACCACCAAGCAATCAGAAGAATGTCTAAGGACTGATCACACATCTCGTAGCCCTTTCCCTCACCCTGTCTTTAAAACATCTTACCATAAAAGGGGGAGTTTGGGCCTTTTGAGCATTAGCCCATGCTCCTTGCTTGGCCTTGAAATAAATGCTGCACTTTCCTTCACTACAACCTGGTGTCAGTAGACTGGCTTTACTTCAGCAGCGTGAGTGGACTCAAGTTTGGTTTGGTAACATATGGGTCAGGATTCAATCAGAGAAGCAGAGTCACCGGGAATGAATATCTACACCAGGGACTTCCCTGGCGGCACAGTGGATAAGAGTCCGTCTACCAATGCAGGGAAAACAGGTTCAATCCCAGGGAGGATTCCCTGTACTGAGGAGCAGCTAAGCCCATGTACCACAACGACTGAGGCTGAGCTCTAGAGCCCATGAGCTGCGGCTGCTGAAGTCCACATGCCTAGAGCCTGTGTTCCACAGCAAGAGAAGGTCCCACAGTGAGAAGCCCGCAAACCACAACTAGAGAGTAGCCCCCACTTGCCACAATTAGAGAAAGCCGCATGCAGCAAAGAAGACCCAGCATAGTCAAAAACAAAATAAATTAATAAAAAAGAATATCTATTCCAGATCCCTGCAACAAAGTATTTGTGTGTATTATATATAATATAATGCTTTTATATTATACATATGCATAGAGAGTACTTACTGTTGGTAAGGTCAAATTCCTGCCACAAATTATATACAGATAGATAGATGTGGTTGGCTAATAATATAATGTGGGAGAGACTATTGGTCTCTATTCACACTGTTTATTGGTAAGGTCAAACTTCTGAAACACATTATATGCCTATGTATGTGACTGTAATGTAGAAGAGAGAAAAGGTCAAGCTGGAACCCACAGGAGGAATGGGGTCTCATGAGGATAAACTGAAGCCCATGTCAGTTCCCACTGCCTCTGGACTGGGTGGTATGAGCACCACCATAATAAGCTGAGGCTCTTCATCAAGGTTGAAACACACTCTTGGTCCAGGAACTGCACAAGCTGAAGAAGAAGGATTCAGGAGAAGTTGCAGCCCTGACTTCTCCTTCATACCAAAGAGATGAGCCAGCAGATAAATGAGCACACACGTGAGCTATTCAACACTTGCAGCTTTCCTTTCATCCCCAACCCCAGGCTCCCGCAAGAATATCTCTTGTGGCCCATCCTAACCAGAAACACTAAGCCAAAAAAGGGAATCTAGCAAATGTAGGGTAGCTTAACCACACTGACACATCACACAGATACTGGAATCTGCTTCCTGACCATTTGGTACTCATACACACTCCTGAAACCACACTTTTTAATCTCCAAATAAAGACAGTAGTAAAGTCATCCTTCCACCTACCATAATATGACTATTTAGTGTGCAAACAGAAACACTCCAGCCATTTCTCCAAAAAAGAATATAGAATCCTTTTTTTTTTGTGGTCTTTGGGTAATGTTTCTTTTTCCCCTAGGAGATTCACACACCCTCTTTTACATCCTCTCCTTTAAATATTGAGATTAAAATACCAGGAAGGTAGATAAGGCATTCTGTAGGTTCATAGATAGTAGTTTTGGCAGAAGACCTACAGGCAGGAAAGGCTAATTTCTGCCCAGAGTAAGTGGCTACTCTTCCATAATATCCCATAAATATTCCATAAATATTCCACTGTCCTTCTGGCTCATCCAAGAGTGAGGCTATAATGAGGCAACCACCTGATTTCAGGTATAGAATCAACTGTGAACCATACCCAAAATTTCTTCATTCTTCTCCTCAACCAATTGTCATAGGGAATTTCCTATAGGGCCATAGGTGTGGGTTAAAAGAGAGAAAGTGATGAGAAGCTACAGGAGCTGTGATGGTGGTGGTTTGGTCACTAAGTCATGTCCGACTCCTGCAACCCCACAGACTGTGGCCTGCCAGGTTTCCCTGTCCATGGGATTCTCCACACAAGAATACTGGAGTGGTTTGCCATTCTTTTCTCCAGGGGATCTTCCCAACCCAGGAATTGAACCTGGGTCTCCTGTGTTACAGGCAGATTCTTTACCAACTGAGCTATAAGGGAAGCCCTAGAGGAGCTGTAGGGATCTGATTTATTTCTTCATGCAACTTGAATCTTTAAAACCTGCTTGACTCTGATCTCATATGTACCACTTCCATATGATGATGGAGTGCTTCTGTGGGTCAGACCCCCCCCCCTCAGTTTACAATGTGTAGCTCAAGTCATATAATAATGTAGTATCCTATGGTCAGGAACATTTTGTCTCCACCAACGCCCACTAGAAAGCCCAAAGCTGTTGTTGTTTCTCAAAGGAAAGTAGTTATCTGCAGAGGATAGTATGACTTTGCTCCCACATCCTAAGAATTTGCCCTGTGAATCACATACAAGTGCCTTCCAAAGCCTCAGCTATCACGCCTACCAGCCAATGCCACTTCAAGTGTGATTGGATCTGTGGGTTCTGTGGTCCAAGTGTCAGAGCAGCTGGCATGGCAGACCTGCTTTAAAATCTTCTCTTGTTCTTGGACCCACTCAAAACAGGAAGCGTTTTGAATCACTTGGTAAATGGGTGTGTGTTGCTTCCAAAATCCAGAGAACCACTATGCAGGATGGGACAGATATAGCAATTTGTCCTTCACATTGGAAGAGATATTGCAACATGCCTCAGACAAAGAAATTTCATTGAGGTTTTTGTGGAATTTATTTCCCTTACCTTACTTAGATGTTACCTCAATATGCCTGAAGTTTGCTCACCAGGTTCAATTATTATAATATCATCAATGAAATGGACAAGCACAGTATCTTATGGGATGGAAAGGTGGTCATGTCCCTATGGACTAGATTGTGGAACAGGGCTGGAGAGTTTCTATAGCCCTAAAATAGAACAGTGAAGGTGTATTACTGGCCTTGCCAGCTGAAAGTAAACTACTTCTGATGATCTTATTAATAGGTATGGAGAAGGAGGCATTTGATAGACCAATAGCTGCATACCAGGTGCCAGAGGATGTGTTGATCTGCTACAACAACAAAACCACACCTGGAAGAGCAGCTGCAACTAAAAGTACCACCTGATTAAGTTTACGGTAATTCAAGTTCCATCTGTTTTTGACACAGGCGAACTATTATAGGCTAGTTGTATGAGATGTGGTGGTAATCACCATGCCTACATCTTTCAAGTCCTCAGTAGTGACAAAAGTCCCCACAATCTCTCTCGAAATATGGTACTGCCTTTGGTTTCTGATTTTCCTGTGTACAGAGAGTACTAGTGGCTTCCCTTGGACTTTCCTAGCACAATAGTCCTTATTCTACAGATTAGGGGTTCTGCTATGTCTATTCCAACTATGCAGCCCAGATCTGGGCAAGTAACCACAGGATGATTTCAGGAACCCACTGAGCCCCCTGTGAAGTGTGACTGTACCAGAATTCCATCAGTCACTTGATCAACAGAACCCCTGCTCTGACTGGTGGACCACAGTGACATTTTAGACGTTTTAGGAATTCATGCAAATCCAGATTCAGTGTCCCAGAATCCCTGAAAAGTCTGAATGTGTCTCCTTCCCCATTGCACAGCCTTCCTGGTAAACAGTCAGAGATCTTTGGAGAGAAGGATGGGAGGGAGTTAAACAAGATATATTTTTGATGTTGGAGAGGTGTGGAGAAAAGGAACACTCTTAACACTTTTGCTGGGAATGTATTGAATAAATCAGTGTAGCCACTATAGAGAACAGTATGGAGGTTCCTCAAGAAGCTGAAAATAGAGTTACCATATGATCCTTTAATCCCGTTCCTGTACATATACCCAAACAAAACCATAATTTGAAAAGATATATGCACATATATTTTCATAGCAGCAGTATTTACAATAACCAAGCCTTCTAAGCAACATCAATGTACATTGACAGATGAATGGATAAAGAAGATGTAGTATGTATATATATATATATAAAATATTCATATTATGTTATATGTAATATAATATGAATATTGAATGAATATGAATGAATATTATTCAATCATAAAAAGAATGAAATAATACCATTTGCAGCAACATGGATAGACCTAGAGATTATCAAACTAAGTGAATTAAGTCAGAAAGAGAAAAACAAATACCATATAATATCACTTGTATGTGGAATCTAAAATATCACACAAATGAACAAATCTGTAAACAGAAACAGACTCACAGTCATAGAGAACAGTTGTGTTTGTCAAAGAGGAGTGGGGGAGAGGGAATGATTGGGAGTTTGGGACTAGCAGACACCAAGTGTTATATATGGGATGGATAAACAACAAAGTCCTACTGTATAGCACAGGAAACTATATTCAATATCCTGTGATAAACTATAATCTTGGAGAAGAATATGAAAAAGAATGTATATATGCATACCTGAGTCACAGCAGAAATTATTACACAACACCATAAATCAACTATAGTTCAATAAAAAAAAGATACATTTTTGAGAATGTGGCAGGCTTCTTCAAGGACCCACTCAGTCTGGGCTGGTGCACTGGCTTAAGTTTGGAGATGGATTGAAAGGCTAAAACTTTCTAGTTTGGTAGCTTGAATCAGAATTCTGTTCATTTAACTTCGAGCTTTGATGACTATACAAATAAAATAAAGCTTTAATATACCGTCCAACTATTTTGGTCCTAGGGACAGCAGGATCAGTTATTCAGTGCTAAATATCTCTGTGAGTCAGATTTTTGATTACTGCCTGGACTCTTCTGTGCCACTCCAGAGTCTGATCATTCTCATCACACTTAGGAATCACAGTTGAGTCACAAGTCACACTATAATATCTGACCTACAGAGAAGAGCAATCACAAAACTCTTCAACGATGCTGGTGGAGGGTATCTAATTAATTTATCACAGCCTTAGTGAAGTGTATTCTCTGGACCCCACCCAGAGTGGATGAGGTGGTATTATAAATCTCTCCATCCTATCCATCCCAATCTCAGCAAGGAAGTTTTGGTATCTCATCTTCATTCACTATTGTTGAAGCTGAAACTCCAATACTTTGGCCACCTCATGCGAAGAGTTGACTCATTGGAAAAAACTCTAATGTTGGGAAGGATTGGGGGCAGGAGGAGAAGGAGATGACAGAGGATGAGATGGCTGGATGGCATCATCGACTCGATGAACATGGGTTTGGGTAGACTGCGGGAGTTGGTGATGGACAGGGAGGCCTGGCGTTCTGCGATTCATGGGGTTGCAAAGAGTCGGACTCGACTGAGTGACTGAACTGAAATGGACTTCATTTGCTATAGATCATTTTTGGATACAAATTCACTCAACCAATCAAGCAAAATGTGAGAGCTATTCCAATTTCCTTGAGCTAAATCCTCAATTATGGATTCTTTACTCAGTGAGCCTGTATTAATTAGAGCTTTCCAGAGAAACAGAACCAATCAGGTGTGTGTGTGTGTGTGATTTGTTACAAGGAATTTGCTCACATGACCATGCAGATTAATTCCAAGATCTGCAAGGTGAGATTTTTGAGGTAAGTCCTAAGTCTACAGGGTGCGTTGGTAAACTGGAGACCCAGGAGAGTTGATGGGGTGGTTCCAGTGTGAAAGTGGGAAGGCTTGAGATCCAAGAAGAGCTGATGTTTCAGTTAAAGCCAAAGGTGTGAAAAAGGCAATGCCCTAGTTTGAAGCCCATCAAGCAGGAGAACTCTTCCTTACTTGGGAAAGTTCAGCCTTTCTGTTCTATTCAGATCTTTGACTGATTGGATGAGGCCCACCCACATGAGAGAGAGCAACCTGCTTTACTCAGTTTACTGATAAATGTTCATCTCATCCAAAAACAACTTCACAGAAATATCCAGTATAATATTTTACCAAACAGCTGGGCACTCTGTGGTCAAATTAACACAGAGAATTGACCAATTTAGATTCCTTATCAATCAAAAAGTTTGGGTTGATTAAAGTTTATAATTCTTCTTTCTGAGCTAACTAAGGCAGGAAAGGAGAGAGAGAGTAGAGTAGAAAGCTAGGATAGAGAATCTATATGGTATATAATGATCTTACTGTCACTATTTACACCATGATGTACATTCTTTAGAGCCCCCAAGAGATTGATAAGGCACACTTCCTAACTATTAAGGCAGCTAGCTTTCCCCTTAATTAGCTTGTCTTTGTATTGTTAGCCTATTTTTAATTTTTGTATTGAGGGAAGTAGACAACAGAACTAGGAAAGGATGCTATTGTCACCTGAATTCGATTCCTGCTCCTTCTTTTTGGAAGGAAAAGTATCTAAATTCTAGTTTCTTTCTCTTTGAATGGGGTGTTGCTTTGTGGAAGTTGTGATGATTAGAGACACTGTAAAGATCTGAGTTCTGGCTTCCCAGGTGGCACAGTAGTAAGGAATTCACCTGCCAGTGCAGGAGATGTAGGAAACTCCGGTTTGATCCTTGGGTTGGGAAGATCCCCTGACATAGGAAATGGCAACCCACTTGAGTATTTTTGCCTGGAAAATTCCATGGACAGAAGGAGTCTGCTGGGCTATAGTCCATAGTGTCACAAAGAGTTGAACATGACTGAGCATGAACACACTACTGTAAAGAGCTTGGCACAGAGTCAACATGAAATAAAACATCTGGTATCAATTCTTATCATTAGGCCTAAGCATGCAAATAAATTCCACTCCCATCCTTTTTGCTTGAATACTTCTGGAGATCTTTTTTGCTTTTAAATCTTGAATTTTTTTCAATCAGAAAATTATCCCTTTCATACCCATATACAATTCCTTAAGAAAACTATCTGAACAACCTGACATCACAGAGATAATGAGAAGGTGCTGTTTTGGAGTATTAGAAACATACCAATGACTGGTTTATTTTGTGCAAACCTTATAGCACATGCTGCTTGACCACATAGGGAAAAACAAACAAACAAACAGTGGAGTGGAGTGTTTCAAAGCATGTGTTCTAGA
The DNA here is from genome assembly GCA_007570785.1 of Antilocapra americana. Classification (NCBI taxonomy): domain Eukaryota; kingdom Metazoa; phylum Chordata; class Mammalia; order Artiodactyla; family Antilocapridae; genus Antilocapra; species Antilocapra americana. The sequence goes on along the minus strand of ML660200.1, from coordinate 10,624,492 downwards.
GCCAGTTGGTCAGGGTTTGAATTCTGGCTAGGCATGGCTTATCAAATCTCTTTGTACCTTGGTTTCTTGAACTGTACAGTGGGGGCTACTGTGCCGACTCCCAAGGTTTGCTCTGATGATTAAAGGTGTTAACACATTAAAACCCTTAAAACAGCTGTCCTTGTGCTCAGTAAGTATTGCTATTGAAAGCAGGTCTCCACAGTGTACTGTGGCTATGTATTAATAATATATGATCTTCGGGGAAGCAGGGTGAAGGAGTTCATAGAAATAATTTTCACTGTTTTTGTAACATCTTGTGTGTCTTAAATTCTTTCAGAATAAAATGGTATATAAACAAAAGGGAAACTCCTGACTCCAAAGCCTGTATCCATCCTTAGATGTCTCCTTCTTCATTATCAGGAAAAGGCATTTCTTAAATGTTCCACTACAGTAGCTGCTCTGGCCTAAGGACTGCAAAGTTAATCAAACAGTTCTTCAGAATCCAACTATACATATAGAGAGTAGCTTTAACTACTTATGGAGCAACTAATTAAACCTAGAAGGAACCGCAAGTAACTTGTAGTTGAGAAGCCCAGAAGTTAAAACCTATGACAGAAATATCACTCTGTCCAGTTTAACTATGAGTGGAAGACATTGGCAAAAAGGCTTCCGTAGCCTGAGTTCAGGATGTGTGTGCATACACAAAACACACACTTGCCTTAGAAACCTCAGAGGTCATCTACTTGTCATGTGTATATGGCTCAGATGTCTGGTAAAGCCCTGTGTAAGAATGGAGAACATATGCTATAATCTTGTGCATCATATAAAGGAAAAGAAACAGGAGGAAAATACCCAGGAATATAATTTTTAAGACATTGAAAAGAATGATACATCCAAACCCCTCCTAATCAGGTGATTTTTGCTACTCTCAGTTCAGTTCATTGCTCAGTTGTGTCTGACTCTTTGCGATCCCATGGACGGCAGCATGCCAGGCCTCCCTGTCCATCACCAATTCCCAGAGTTTATTCAAACTCATGTCCTTTGAGTTGGTGATGCCATCCAACCATCTCATCCTCTGTTGTCCCCTTCTCCTCCTGCCTTCAATCTTTCTCAGCATCAGGGTCTTTTTTGCTACTCTGGGGAGGAACATGAAGATTTTCAGAGCCAGGGATGAAAAAGAAACAAAGAAATTTTTGACTCCTCCTACTTGAAAAATTATTCCTCCTTCAGAGCCTCTTGAACTCTAGGAAGTATTCCAGAGAATATATGTGCAGACAAAAGTTCCTAGTTGTAAAGTCTCTCTCAGCATTCTTCAAGGGCAGTGAGAAGGTAGAGTCTCTTAAATGGGAATATGAGTGGTTTGAAACATACTTAAATTGTAATAACATTTATGTTTGGAAAGCAAATTAAAAAAATCATTTTTGTAATTCTAACTAGAAAAGTAAAACTCCGTATAGTCTTGGCTAAGAAGACTATGTCAAAAAAAAAAAACCACAAAAAACAACCAGACTCTTTTGTACATTAGTGATTCTTAGAGTGGTGACGAAAATTTTTCATCAGATGGTACATGTGTGGTCAGTCGCTTGGTTGTGTCTGACTCTGTGACCCCAGGGACTATAGCTCTCCAGGCTCCTCTGTCCATGGGGTTTCCCAGCAAAAATACTTGAGTTCATTGCCATTGACCTACTCCAGGGAATCTTCCTGACCCAGCAACCAAACCTGCATTGCTTGTGTTTCCTGCACTGGCACAGAGATTCTTTACCATGGAGACACCTGGGAAGCCCCTCATCAAATGGTGATATGGGTTAAAAATACTATTGACTCAGAAAACTAAAAATATAATTGGCATATGATCCAGCAATTCCACTCCTGGGCATAAATCTGGACAAAACTATAATTCAAAAAGAAACATGCACCTCTATATTCAAAGCAGTACTATTCACAATGGCCAAAACATGGAAATAACCTAAATGTCCATTATTGGATAAATGGATAAAGAAGATGTGGTACATATATACAATGGACTACTACTCAGCCATGGAAAGAACAAAATAATGCCATTTACAGCAACATGAATGCAACTAGAGATTATAATGCTAAGTGTGCCAGAAAGAGAAAGACAAATATCATATGATATCACTTATATACAGAATCGAAAATATGACACAAATGAACCTATCTATGAAATAAAAGCAAACTTATGAACATAGAGAACAGATTTGCAGTTGCCAAGGGGAAGGGATGAATTGAGAGGCTGGGGTTAGCAGATATAAGTAAGCTATTATATATGAATGGATAAACAACAAGATCCTATTGCATAGCACAGGAAACTGTATTCAATATCCTGTGACAAACCATAATGGAAAGAATACTTAAAAAAAAGAGTATACATAAATATATGTATAACTGAATCTCTGCACAGAAGAAATTAACACAAGATTGTAAATCAACTATACTTTAATAAAAACAAAGCAATTTATATAGACAGCTATTAAATATATATAAATTTATATTTTATATTAAATAACATATATTAATAAACATTTTAATTTATATTTTAATTAAATGGCAGATGAGCTTATTGAATGCAAACGATACAGCAGAGGTGGTAGAGTATTAAAATACACATGGAATGGTAAATTTGAAGAGAAGTTTTATACTGATGAAGAATAAGTGGTTCTGAAGTCATTATTTAACAAGGGAGATTCTTTACCATGGAGCCACCTGGGAAGCCCCTTATTATTTTTAAAATGATAGAACTTTTAAAAGTAGGAATATGGCATTACATTTGTATTTTCTTACATTGTTTCAAGTCACAATTAAGTCTTAAAAGAAACTAGAAGAAAATCTATTGAAAACTTCTGGACTAGATGGTACAATTCTCAGGTACCCTACATCTTATTTGCACCCCCTCACCTCCCTATCTTCCCCCATTGGCTAAGACAAACTGGGATGACTGCTAAGCGTTAGCAGAAATTTTTCTACGGCATAATTGAGGACTCGGTATTTGGAAGGGGAGTTGGAGAAACATTTTTCCATGGATCTCTGCTCAAGCAGTTCTCTGAGCTTTGGAGAACAGCTCAAGGTTTATTTCCACCTGGTTTCCATGAACTACAGACTACACATCTGCTCACACCTTCCCTCTGTAGTCCTACTTGACAAAGCTGATTGCTAGACTTGAATCCTATTTCAACAGCTTAAAAGCTGAACTGTTTTGAGTGATACATTTAATCTCTCTAAACCTCCATTTCCTCACCTATAAAGTAAGAAGGATAATAAGAGTACTCCTAAGGTGGTCATCGAAATGCTTAAATGAGAATGCACTTAGAGCCTCCAGCACTTAAAAAGTCCTCAGTAATATTAGCTATCACTATTAATATTTGGGGATAGAATTAATTGATCCTTTGCTCTCCTTCACCTAAATGCCACCTCCCCATGACTTCTCCACACATGTTTTCAGTACTATCATAGGATCTTATATAAATGCCTGGTCATGTGTCAAGCATATATTTGTTGTATGCATAAGAAGACAGTCAACTAGAATCAGCATTAATCTTTAATTTGGAGAGTGGTCAAGATGGAACCTGGATATAAAAGGCTAAATTCCAGATGCTTCAACCTGAAGCATCTCTCTGGTCAGGAAAGGCCATAGTAATACCTAATAACAGTCCTTGACCTTGCTATCAAGTCCTTAAAAGTGCTATCCTGCTTGGGCCTTCTCCTGGGAGCCCTGAAACACCCCAAGCTGTAGAAAACAGGACCTTAGTTGCCCACTCCCTTTTCACTCAGGAGTACTTCCAGCTTGTGAGGACCCAAAGAGTACGGGTCCCCATCCTGGTAACAGATCAGCAGTTTTTCCAGAAGACAATCCAGTGCCTGAGGCTTGTGTGCTCCCTGACACCCAGCCTGCACTCTCCTGGATTTCCTCTGTGAGCTGAGTCTCTCCTGAATGCAAGCCAGCTGAACTTTGTGAAAGTGGCCTCAGGGTGACTCGCATTTACATTTCCAATTTTTTTTTCCCTCTTTGGCATTTTGTTTCTATTTTTTATATTCCTTTTTTGGTATTTGATATATCATTTTAAGCCATCTGCCATCCTTTCTGGAATGAGATGGCATATAAATACATACATAGATGCATACATAAAATGAAATGCTGAGACTTGAGAGAGACATCAAACACAAATGCATCCCTCTAGGTTATTGATAGTCAAGAGAGTGACAAGGGAGGGGAAAGGAAAGGGAGTTTTATTTTTCAAAATGTACATCTTAGTATTTTTTTCTGATCCTTCCCTACCCCTACTCCCCAGCTTCCTAGGTAATATAAAAATCAAGGTGAAGGGTGGATTTGTATTTCAAAAAATTCTTTCAGATGATTTTGATATATCTCTTTGTCTCCCAGTCCTCTCCCCAGAGCTCAGAGCCACATCTCCAGGTTTTCTCAGCTCTGTCCTTGTATTTGGTCAGGAAGCAGCTCATTCTGCCAGACTAGCTCATCTCTCCATGGAAATACCATCCCAGAGTTATGATGTAGAATTATGCCCTTGGCTCTTAAAGTGGGATAACATAAGAAACAGGCAAGACAGTTGAAGGGCATTTCTGAATCATTTGCAAAACCTTAGATGAGGCCACTGTCTGCTATGTGACGAAATGTCACCCAAATAAAGGTTTCTCTTTATGGTATTCAGTCCCTGAGAAAGATCTGACTCTCCAGGAAAACTTGACTGTCTATAGAGGGGAAATGCAGTGCCTAGCTTTCTGTCATTTTCCCCCTAATATCTTTCAGGGGATTCTATTCAATGTGACTATTGGATGCTGGGCACCATGTTACATACTGGTTTATAAAGATCAGCAGGGCCAGTTCTGGGCTTTGGAACATTTATTCAATATAATATAGGATGCAGAGTGAAATATACATTCCATTATAGCTATACTTTCCTCAGATTCTTCTTATAATGATATCTCCTTACTTTCTCAGTAGTTTCTATAAAGCTTTGTTATATGAATTTTTAAAAAATATGATGAATGGGTAAGAAAGCTCTGGTACATATACACAATGGAATATTACTCAGCTATTAAAAAGAATGCATTTGAATCAGTTCTAATGAGGTGGATGAAACTGGAGCCTATTATACAGAGTGAAGTAAGTCAGAAAGGAAAACATCAATATGGTATATTAACACACATATATATGGAATTTATATATTTTGAAGGAAAAATATATAGCATATATATGTGGAATTTAGAAAGATGGCAACGATGACCCTATATGCGAGACAGCAAAAGAGACGCAGACGTATAGAACAGACTTTTGGACTCTCTAGGGGAAGGAGAGGGTGGGATGATTTGAGAGAATAACATTGAAACATGTTTATTATCATATGTGAAACAGATCACCAGTCCAGGTTCTATGCATGAGACAGGGTGCTCAGGGCTGGTGCACTGGGGTGACCATGAGGGATGGGATGGGGAGGGAGGCGGGAGGGGGGTTCAGGATGGGGAACACATGTACATCCATGGCTGATTCATGTCAATGTATGGCAAAAACCACTACGATATTGTAAAGTAATTAGCCTCCAATTAAAATAAATAAATTTAATAAAAATATTTTTATACAATTTTTAAATATTACTTTGCATTTATAGTTATAGAATATGGGCTATATTCCCTGCGTTGTACAATATATTGTACATGTACAATGTTGTATATCCTTGAGCCTATCTTACACCTGATAGTTGTCTGAATTTTTTAATGTCTTGGCTTTGGTTTTTCCCCAATGGAAGACAGACTTTTGGAGGGGTTTTCTGTTTAGTTTGGTTGGTTTTGGCTGTTTGCTGTCCTGTATTTTCTATCACCCTATATCCACTACCCAAAATCTCTTTATGAAAGCCTCATGTGCTGTGTAACCCCTCCTCCATAGTCACAGGTAAATGGATTACCTGACCCAAGCTGGGCAATAAGGTTTTTCACACTGGGAATTCGAAATTGGAACTCTTAGAAACAAATCAAGTGGTCTTGGGGGCCTCAGGTTACCATTTTGAGGTGACTGTGGTGGAAAGTGAGATGAGAATGATGATCTTCAGAAACAAGGAGACTGAATTAAAAAGCCAAGAAAATCTGACATAAAGACCATAAAGAATGAAGGAAAAATGGGTATACGTCTAAGATGATGAGAAAAGCAGATGGCAGCACATGAAAGTTCTTTAGATTATTTCTATTTTCTCAGCAAAATGAAAGGTGAGGTCTTCAGCTGAGATGAGTGGTGGGAAGGAGGTGGGCAGCTTGAGAGGAGAGAAGGTGGTGTGAATTACTCATCATGCAATGGGGGAGTGAATTGACTCAGGGAACGTGGTGGGTGTGACAATCAGTGCTACAGACTCACTGGAGTGACTAAGCGGAGACAAGTCATCCTAGTTGTATGCTTTTCTTTGACCACTTTCAGCTGTGTGGATACGGAGCTGCTGAGTGAGTCTGACAGAGCAAGAGAGGAGCAAAGGGGTTGACTATGCCTATGAAGGAATTACTGCAATAATGGACCATGGAATCTAATGAGGGAATGGACAAGTGAAATGATGACAGGGTTCATGATCCCAATGTAATCAAAGCATCACTGATACTGAAGTACAGAGGGAATAAGCTTGAGACAAAAGACTGAGAATGAGTTCAGTTCAGTCGCTTAATCATGTCCAACTCTGCAACCCCATGAACTGCAGCATGCCAGGCTTACCTATCCATCACCAACCCCCAAAGTTTGCTCAAACTCATGTCCATCAAGTCGATGATGCCATCCAACCATCTCATCCTCTGTTGACCCCTTCTCCTCCTGCCCTCAATCGTTCCCAGCATCAGGGTCTTTTCCAGTGAATCAGTTCTTCGCATCAGGTAGCCAAAGTATTGGAGCTTCAGCTTCAGCATCAGTCCTTCCAAAGAATATTCAAGACTGATTTCCTTTAGGATGGACTGGTGGGATCTCCTTGCAGTCCAAGGGACTCTCAAGAGTCTTCTCCAACACCACAGTTCAAAAGCATCAATTCTTCGGTGCTCAGCTGTCTGTATGTACACCATACATGACTACTGGAAAAACCAGTAGTCTAGGCCTAGACAGCATATTAAAAAGCAGAGACATTACTTTGCTGACAAAGGTCTGTCTAGTCAAAGCTATGGTTTTTCCGTGGCAACCCACTCCAGTACTCTTGTCTGGAAAACCCCATGGATGGAGGAGCCTGGTGGGCTGCAGTCCATGGGGTCACTAAGAGTCAGACACAACTGAGCGACTTCACTTTCACTTTTAACTTTCATGCATTGGAGAAGGAAATGGCAACCCACTCCAGTGCTCTTGCCTGGAGAATCCCAGGGACAGGGGAGCCTGGTAGGTTGCTGTCTATGGGGTCACACAGAGTTGGACATGACCGAAGTGACTTAGCAGCAACAGCATGTATGGAAGTGAGAGCTGGACCATAAAGAAAGCCGAGCACTGAAGAATTGATGCTTCTGAACTGTGGTGTTGGAGAAGACTCCTGAGAGTCCCTTGGACTGCAAGGAGATCAAACCTGTCAATCCTAAAGGAAATCAGTCCTGATACTGAAGCTGAAGCTCCAATGCTTTGGCCACCTGATGTGAAGAACTTACTCATTGGAAAAGCCCCTGATGCTGGGAAAGATTGACAGTGGGAGGAGAAGGGGATGAAAGAGGATGAGATGTTTGGATGGCATCACTGATTGGATGGACATGAGTTTGAGCAAGCTCCAGGAATTGGTGATGGACAGGGAGGCCTGGTGTGGGCCCAGTTCATGGGGTTGCAAGGAGTCGGACATGACTGAACAACTGAACAGAACTGAACTCGTTTGGTCATAGCTTTTCTTCCAAGGAGCAAGTGTGTTTTAATTTCGTGGCTACAGTCACCATCTGCAGTGATTTTGGATCCCAAGAAAATAAAATTGCTCACTGTTTCCTTTGTTTCCCCATCTATTTGCCATGAAGTGATAGGACCAGATGCCATGATCTTAGTTTTCTGAATGTTGAGTTTTAAGTCAGCTTTTTCATTCTCCTCTTTCACTTTCATCAAGAGGTTCTTTAGTTCTTCTTCACTTTCTGCCATAAGAGTTGTGTTATCTTGATTTGAGCTTGTGCTTTATCCAGCATGGCATTTCACATGATGTACTCTGCATATAAGTTAAATAAGCAGGGTGACAATATACAGCCTTGACGTACTTCTTTCCTGACTTGGAACCAGTCTGTTGTTCCATATCCAGTTCTAACTGTTGCTTCCTGACTGCATACAGATTTCTTGAGAGGCAGGTAAAGTGGTCTGGTATTGGTTTACTCGAAATACAGATTGTGGAAGGGTATGGCATATGGTAATGACCAAGAATAAAGTGGTGGTGAGCAGAAGTAGGGAGGACAAAATAAATGGAGAAGAGAAGATCAGGAAACTGGGCGGGAAAGTCCTGGAGGTATTATCTATGTGAATACTGAAATTTTCAAATGTTGTACATGCAGTGCTAGAAGGAGAGAGAGGGAAACAAAGACCTTCCCATGGCTCTGATAAGATGGTACCATATGGTGCACAAGCATCATGGAAGCCATGTGTGTGTGTTTGTGTGTGTGCGCGCTTGTTTTTGTGTGTTTAAAGGAGGGATGAAGGTCTGAAAGTTTCAATGAAGAGGAAAGAGGACATGTTTCCCACATATAACCTCATTGGTTGGAGAGGAGTGAGATAAATCTTGGACTTGAGACGGCTGCAGGGGTTGGGAAAGTCCTCAGGGAAGAGTCTGGTTTCAGCCAGAGCACCAAGAAGGAAACATTCAGCTGTTAAGGATGGATGGGATTTTACTGATTGTGGGTCATGAGTTTCAGATTATGCAATGGAGTTATGAATAAATACGAAATTGGATTTGATTAGGGGATGTTTTGAAGCTTATGGTGATGAGAGTCCAGGTGGAAAAAAAGGACTGGGATTGTGGAATCTTGTGGTGACTTAGAGAAATGGGAATGTAGGATTAGATGGGAATCGCATTTATGGTCTCTCACTGGGAGGTGGACAATCCATTGTAACTGTATCTTTTTTGGTATTCTCTTCTTAAAAGTAAATTCTCAGGCAGATGGTAACAGTTAAGAGGAAGTCATGGGGAAGGTTGCTTTGTGGTGTTCCTGATGGTGGAGGCATGACTGGATAGGCATGGTGGTGTAGAACATAGGAGCAGGCATGTGGCATGTTCAACCAGAGACCCTAGCTCCCATCAGAGATGGTCTCTAACACTAGAAACCAGTATCCAGGTTTTAATGATCTTTTGTCCACATCCTTGCTATAGCTCCACCATCTTTTATCCCATATTCTGAAATCTTCCTACTTTGAAAATCAAAAGGTTTTATATTATGTATTTATTGGCTGACCTGATCTGAGTTAACAAGAAAATTTACATTAACATCATTATCTTGAAAGTGTGACTATTCAAACATTTTACCATAAAAGATTGCTTGAGCTGAATGATGGAGTACTGCTCTACACTCCACTGGTAGGGATACATTATATATATATCCTATATTATATTTGTAAAATCTGAAAAGTTATAAAACTTATCTGTCTCCTGAGGTCTTGGGTAGAGGTTTTTGGATTTACATAGGTAACCAAGTGTGCAAAAATCTCTCTCCAGCCTCTCGAAGGTGGCGTAGCTTCATGGGACTTGGCCACACCTGGGGACACGGCGAGAGTGCCCAGGACCTGGGGGTCCTGTGGACTTGGACTGCTTATTCTCCATTCCTGCTTCTAGTCTCTTCCTCTACAGGCCAAAACAAGACAAGAAGAGAAGCAAAAATACAGCCATAGAGCAGAAAAAATTTTTTTTAAAAAAAGAATGAAATAATGCCATTTGAAGCAACAGGGGTGGACTTAGAGATTAATAATATCATAATAAGTGAAGTCAGGCAGAAAGAAAAAGACAAATATACATGATATCACTCATATGTGGAATCTAAAAAATTATACAAGAAATAGACTCACAGACATAGAAAACAAACTTATGGTTACCATAAGAGAAAGAAGTGGAGGGAAGGATAAATTAGGAGTTTGGGATTAGCAGATACAAACTACTATATAAAAAATAGATTAAAAGGACCTACTATATAAGCACAGGTAACAATATTCAATATCTTTTAATAACCTATAATAAAAAAATCTGAAAAAGTATATATATATAGATATATTTACACACACACACATATATATATGCATGTATAACTGAATCACTTTTGCTGTATACCTGAAATTAACACACTATAAATCAATTATGCTTCATTAAAAAATAAAATTAAAAGAAGCTATAAACCTCCATCTTTCTCCTCTCTTTATTGATAGGAGAAAAAGAAGAAATTTTTATTCAGGTACTGAAACTCATACCCACTAGAGATTCCATGGCTGCTGGGGGCTGTGGTTCCTGCCCTTGGAAAAACTTTCTTTAGGGAATAATGGTGAAGCCAAGATTTTCAGACAACATTGGTGGAAAGCAGGACTAGAAAGCAGGTCCTAACTATGTTCCATTCCTGGAATCTATTATTTCTGAGTTAACAAATCCTCATCTCCTGCTTAAGTTGGTTCAAGTATTCTGTTCATACATGACACAGCAGGAATCCCCTCCCAGGCAAGCAGTGTAAAGTGACAGAGATCCCTGGACTTGGGGATGTTGGGCATCTTAAAAGACAGGTAGCTGTGAGTACCATGGAAATGTGTCAGCCCTTAGCAAAGTCTCCATATCCTGGGCTTCAGGATGGAACTAAAATCCTATAGAGGGAGAAGGGGGAAGCCAACAGTCCCAGAGAAACTAGGGTCTTAAATGAGTTCCAAGTCAAAGACTCAGGATCATGAGGCAAATATACATATCTGAGTATTACCCTCAGCCAAGCAGGGTCTAAGATGTTGGACCCAGAAGCTCAGGTGGTACACAGAAATAGGAATGCAGTCTCAGGGGTAGCATCTGATTGAAACCCAGTAATAGAAATCAAACAGCTTGTCCTAAACAGTAGCTGTCATTGGAAAGAGTCTAGGCAGAGAGGGTGGACATGGTAACATGTATAGATAGAAGAGACTTGGTGACTGAGGACACATACCTAGAAGAGAAGAGAAGCAGATGGAAGAGAAGATCCTCAAAGAGGAATGAAAAAGGTAGAGTCTGGAGAAATTTCTGAGTTGAAGAAAAGGCAGGTGTGACTGCTTTTTATGGGTTATCTGTGGCTTAGGTTTTGAGAACAGAGAAAGCTGCTAAGGTAACAGTTCATGGGAGACAGCAGACACACAATGGTCAGGACTGGGGCACAGGACTGGGTCTGGACAGGACTCTCAGATGAGCCCGATTGTTCATGTGGTAACTATTATGCTCACAGTCCCTAGGAAACCACGTGTCTCAGTATTCACACTCGTGTGTGGTCCTTCCCATAGTGGTATCTCTAGGCTCAGCCAGGTAACTGGCTTTGGCTAATGAGGTATCAGCAGATTTGATTAATTAGAGCTCTGATAAGCACTTGCTCATTGACTTTACACTCAGAATTCTCCCTCTTTGAACTCTGAGGCCACCTCACATGCTGTGAGGAAGCCCAAGTTTGCCATGTAGGCTCTCAACATGGAGGACAACCAAGGAACTCAGCCAAGCACCAAACTCTAGGTCCCCCAGTTGGCCAGTCCCCCATCTGAAGCTTCAGATATCGTGGAGCAGAAACAAATCTTCTCCACTGTGTCCTTCCCATTTCCTGCTTTATACATTGTGAACAAATCAAGTGACTGTTGCCTCAGGTTACTAGGTTTGGGGCCCTTAGTTATGCAGCAATGGGTAACCAAAACAAGTCACCTCCTACCTACAGAGTTGCCATCTTGGGTCAGAACTGGCCCTAAAGCTAGTGGGGTCAGGGGTGAGAACAATCAAGCCTGAAGGTTCATTAATTAACTATTGCTGTACGGGTTTGAAAGGTGGAGACTTGACCCAGGCCTGACACAGTGAGGGTGTTGTTGGTTATCTACTATTTTTTATTTCTCTTCCTAACAGATCTGACCAGGTAGACATCTCTACTCTAGGTGATTTGTAGAAAGGTGACCCCAGTCCCCAGGGGTAGATACTGATTATGGAAGGAATATGTGGCTTAGTTTTGACCAATGAAGCATGAAGGTGATCCTGCAATGGGGATATGTATGGGTTTTTTTTTTTTTGTTTTTTCTACTTTTTTTTTTTATTAGTTTTGCCATACAATGACATGATATCGCCATGGGTTTACATATGCTCCCCCTCCAGAACCCCCCTCCCTCCTCCCTCCCTCCTCCCTCCCCCCCGGGAAATCTCGGTGCACCAGCCCCGAGCATCAATCCTGGGCTGGTGATTGATTACATATATGATAATTAACATGTTTCAATGCCATTCTCCCATATCATCCCACCCTTGCCCTCTTCCACAGAGTCCACGAGTCTGTACTATACATCTGCATCCCTTTTGCTGTCTCGCATGCTGGGTTCTCGTTACCATCTTTCTAAATTCCATATATATGTGTTAGTATACTGTATTTTTGTTTTTTCTTCGGGCTTACTTCACTCTGGATAATGGGCTCCAGTTCCGTCCATCTGAGTAGAACTGCTTCAAATGAATTTTTTTTTAATGCTGAGTAATATTTCATTGTGTATATGTACCACAGCTTTCTTATCCATTCGTCAGTTGATGGACATCTAGGTTGCTTCCATGTCCTGGCTATTGTAAACAATGCGGCGATGAACATTGGGGTACACGTGTCTCTTTCAATTCTGGTTTCCTCGGTGTGTATGCCCAGCAGTGGGATTTCTGGGTCATATGGCAGGTGTATTTGCAGTTTTTTAAGGAATCTCCACATTGTTTTCCATAGTGGCTGTACTAGTTTACAAGTATAATTGATTTATAATGTTGTGTTACTTTCATGTGTACAGTGAAGTGATTCAGTTACAGTATATATATATATATTCTTTTTCAGATTCTTTTCCCTTATAGGTTATTACAAAATATTGAGTATAGTTCTCTGCCTCTGTAGTTTCTTGATCCTAACAAAGTCCTTTTCCTCTCAACAGTCATTGCCCACATGACCTGAAGCCTATCATCATCTTTCTACAAAGCCTGTTAATGAAGCCAGCACAGGAGGAATGGAAGGAATGAGAAAGTTACAGAGATGTGGGGCTGGAACTCTAATACAACATGTCTGGTCCCCTCTCTGCCCCTGGTCTTCTTCTTAATGTGTTAACTTTTCAGTAAATTCAGTTACTTGTAGGTGAAAGTGGATTAACAACAGAGGCTTGGGCTTTGTTGTCTTTTTAATCTTTGGAAGTAAAATTCTTGACATGGGTGTTTATTGCAAGCTGGAAATTCTATAAATAAAAATATTTGCAAACTACTTCCCATCTTCAGTGGGGAGGCTCTATCACTGTGTCCATACTTTCTTCCTACCCAATCCCCTCAGGACCCATTTCTAAAATGCACTGGGATGCAGCAAGGAGCCAGGCTGGTAATTTTAGAGCATCACAGCCATGCAGAATTATTATGGGTTATATGTATTCATTTTGAACTAAGATAGACTTTTTGGTTCCAATTGTCATCTTGTGACCCAACTGGGCAATACCCATTTATCCTTGTTCCAAAGGGCTTTGAGGGGCACACCAGATATAAACACTTCTCTTATCCCTTCTTGCTCAGTGCCTAACACATTTGCTGATTTTTCCCTCTGGTGCTTGAAACTTTAAAAAGGCAATAAAAGACACACATCAATATGTTAAAATAACCGTATCTTCCAAATGTCATATTCTGGGTTTCTGGACATAAAAAAGTATACAATAGACTTGTGTAAAAATAAAAGCACAGCTTATATTACTATTTCCATCTGACATGTTCTCCTGCAGAGAAGACTGTATTATATTTCCTAATGTTTCCCCAACATCTACTTGAGTATCAAACAACTGTAAGATGCTGTTACAGAAATTAGTAGTTATTTATCTGTAATTGTCCTCAGGTTCAACTGTATAATAAGTCACTGTGCTGAGGTCATTAAGCTCCAAAAAAATCAGAGGATGGGAATGACTCGTATCTATCCCCACTACTGGGTGACAACTCAAAGCTTGTCCTTATTACTCACTCTGGGGTGTCTTCCTAAAGAGAGTAGAACAAGGCTGAGTTATTTGGAGAAAGCTGAAACCTGTGAATGCAGAGGCACAGCAGTGATCAATGGAGCATCCCCATCATTCATCACTGGGGAAGTCTAGAGAGGGACTATGTGCCCTATTTCCTCTCACTACCCTTAATGGAACACAGTCTCATTGCTCCATCTCTCCCCATAGCCTGTGCAAGAGCCAACAGTTTTGGGATGTGCACACTTCAAAGCAAACCCATTAAGTCAGGGTGGCAAATGTTGTAAAGAATTTGCCATTCCTCCTTTTGAAGAAGTTGGATAAATGTCGCAAGTGGTAAAGACTTTCCAAAATAAAGACTGTGACAGAGCCTTAACTAAGTGTGGACCAACAGGTCAAGGTCCTTTCTCAGAGGAGAATCACGGACTACTTCCACTTGGTGCGGCAGCTATACTAGAAACCTGTGGGTTTGCACTAAGGCTGTAGCTGGAAGCAGGGCAGTTATTGGGACATTTAGGCTGGAGTTCTTTCCTCTGAGCAGTGCTGCTATTCCAGGAAGACTCCAGATGAGGTAACTCAAGTGTTCAGTGGGTTCCACGTTTTAATCTCCATCACTCCATTGACACTTGCTCTTATCCTATTTCCATCCCTTTCTTTTTGATCTTATGCGCAGCTGTCTGCAAATTATAGGCCTTCTTCCATACACCCAAGCAGAGGGTATCTGGTCACTGATACCAGAAGCCAAACAGGATAAGAAACTCCAGCAACTCATTTTGTCCATGGAAGGGAGGTAGATGGTGCAAGGGAACTTCTGTTTAATTCAAGTAAGAATATACTAAGTACCACATACTGATGAGGCCATCAGCAGACACAAAGGTGAATGAAGCATGGCCCATCTCAAAGACCTCACTATCCAGAGAAAGGATTAGCAAACTACATCCGAGGGCTGAAGACTGCCGCCTGTTTTTGTAAACAAAGTTTTGTTAGAACACAGCCATGTTCACTCATTTACACTTGGCCTATGGCTACCTTCCTCTACAGTGGCAGAGCTGAAGAGTTGTAACAAAGACTGTATGACCCACAACGCCTATGACATTTACCATCTGGCTCTTTACAGAAGACATTTGCTCACCTCTGCATAATTCAGTGATTTTTTAATATATTTACAGAATTATTGCACTCATCACCATTATTGAATTTGACAACATTTTCATCACCCCAGGAGAAACCCAGCGTTTATTAGCAGCCAACACCCTAACCCCTGGCAACCACCATTTTAATAACTATCTCTATGGATTTGCCCATTCCTGACATCTCATATAGGTGACCTTTTGTTACTGTCTTCTTTCATTCACTAAGTATACTATTTTTCAGGTTCATCCATGTTACAGCATGGATCAACATTTAATTTCGTTTTATTGTCAAACAATGTTCCATTGTGTAAATATACCACATTCTTCTTATTCATCAGTTGATGGATATTAAGGTCATCTCCATTTTTTGACTATTATGGATAATGCTGCTATGAACATTTGCTTTGTATGGTTTAAGTTTTCAGTCCTCTTGAGTATATAACTAGGTGAGGAATTGCTGGGTCACATAGTAACTAATGTTTAACATTTTGAGGAACTAGCAAACTGTTTCACAAATTAATGGCACTGTTTTACAAGCTTAGCAGCAATGCATGAAATTTCCTGTCTCTCCAAATTCTTGATAACACTTCCTCATCGTCCATCTTTTTAACTCTTGCCATCTAACTGGGTGTGAAGCAGTATATTATTGCGGTTTTGATTTACATTTCCCTCATGATGAATAAGGTTGATCTTTTCAAGTGCTTACTGGCCAATTGTATGCTTTCTTTGGAGAAATGAAAAGAAAAGTATTCTTTGGAGAAATTTCTATCATACCCTTTGCCCATTTTAAAATTTGAGTTATTTGTCTTTTTATTGTTGAATTGTAAGAGTTCTTTTATATACTCTTGATCATAGTCACTTATCAGATATATGATTTGCAAATATGTTCTCTCATTCTGTGGGTTTCTCTTTACTTTTTTGATGACATATTTAGAAGTAAAAAAAAGATATAATTTTGTAGATGTCTAATTTATGTATTTTTTTGTTCACTTATGCTTTTGGTGTCATATCTAAGAAACCACTGCCTAATCCAATACCACAAAAATTTATTCCTATGTTTTTCTTAAGAGTGTTATGGCTTTAGCTTTTACCTTTAGGTCTATCATCCATTTGAAGTTAATTTTTATATACAGTGTGAGGATGGGGCCCAATTTAAAGTTTTTGCATATGATGTTATTTGTTGAAAAGATTTTTCTTTCCCCATGAATTGCCTTTACATCTTTGTTGAAAGTCAATCAACTTCAAATCTGAGCTTATTCCTTGAAGTTTTATTACTGAAGTTTTGTAATAAATTTTGTAATTTTGCGAGTCTTCTAACTTTATTTTTCCTTTTCAAGATTGTTTTGGTTATTTTGGATTTTAAGAAGTTTGTTAATTTCTGCAAAAAAAAAAGCCATCTGGGATTTTTGATTGTTGTTGTTCAGTCACTCAGTCATGTCTGACTCTTTGCAACCCCATGGACTGCAACATGCTAAGCTTCCCTGTTCTTCACTATTTCCCAGAGTTGGCTCAAACTCATGTTCATTGAATCAGTGATGTCATCCAACCATCTCATCCTCTGTTGTCCCCTTCTCCTCCTGCCCTCAATTTTTCCTGGCCAGCATCAGTGTCTTCCAGTGAGTCGGCTCTTCACATAGGTGGTCAAAGTATTGGAACTTTAGCTTCAGCATCAGTCCTTCCAATGAATACTCAGGGTTGATTTCCTTTAGGATTGACTGATTTGATCTCCCTGCTGTCCAAGGGACTCTCCAGAATCTTCTCCAGCACCACAATTCAAAAGCATCAAGGCACTCAGCCTTCTTTATGATCCAAATCTCACATCTGTATATGACTACTGGAAAACCATAGCTTTGACTAGGTGGAGCTTTGTCAGCAAAGTGAAATCTCTGCTTTTTAATATGCTGTCTAGTTTTGTCATAGCTTTTCTTCCAAGGAGCAAGAATATTTTAATTTCATGGCTGCAGTCACCATTCTCAGTGATTTTGGAACCCAAGAAAATAAAATCTGTCACTGTTACCATTGTTTCACCATTTATTTGCCATGAAGTGGTGAGACTGGATGCATGATATTAGTTTTTTGAATGTTGAGTTTCAAGCCAGCTTTTTCACTCTCCTCTTTCACCTTCATTAAGAGGCTCTTTAGTTCTTCACTTTCTGCCATTAGAGTGGTGTCATCCACACATCTGCAGTTATTGATATTTGATAGAGATTGTGTTAATCTGCAGATCAGCTTGGAGAGAACTCTAGGATCAGTATTCACCCTTTTGTTTACAAAATGTGAGGATGGATCATCGGGGTAAATTTCCTTAATGATGTCCAACAGTTTTGAACATCAAGCTCTCTCTATAATACAAAATATTATTGTTGGCTCCTCAAAGGGTAAGAATTGTACTTTTTTTATTAATAGCAATCATTTATTGACTAAGTACACAAGGACAAAAACTATTATGAATTTGATAATGCTTTCATGTGAATCTGTATTTTATCAATTCACAGTTGTATCTATATAACATCCAGATGTCATAAGCCATAACATGGAGAAATGCTCAGTACTCTGTCTTCAGTCATGTGTTATATATTTATGGCATTGTTGTATCATTTGCCCAATGGCTCCCAAGTTGAGAAACTCTGGTCAGCATAGAAGTCCTTCTTATGTATTCCATCATAGCATTCCTCTTTCTGTACAGAATGCCTCAGCCACAGAAGAAGGAAGTTTGGCCAGTACTCGCTCCTGAGAATTAGCCCACAATCAATCCAGGGCTTGTAATAACCTGATTTTCTTGTGGGAGAAGGAAATCCCATACTGAGCCACTGCCCTGCCATCTCAGGCCAACCATGCTGATTGTCTCACCTGGCTTAGGAATCCTTGCTCCCAAAATGATATAACAATTGACCTAATTATCAGTAATACTCAGATGAACAAATTAGCCACAGAGATACCGTAACATTTTTTCTTTGACATCTCCAATTACCAGCCTTTATAAAAATATAAAGCAAGCAAACAAAACTTACAAAACATTCTGATCTTTCCTGCTGCTACCATTTTATATTTGAAACAAAGGGAAGAAATGAAAAATTATAATTTTTTTCATGAGTCAAGGAACTCTACTGAATAAAAGAATGAAATATGCTGATTGCTTACAACTGTCCAGAGAGATGTTTAGTTTTTTATTCTCTTTTACTTGGAAAGATCCATTTTGCCATATTTTTATTGAAAGATCACTGATTCTAGCATAAAAATATTTGAGCTCAAGTCTCAAACCCCTATCTTGCCAGTTTACATTTCTTTATCTGTTATAAAATTAGGAATAGCTAACTTTTGAATATGAGAATTAAGGAGAAACTTGAAGAGAAGTAGTTCAATAATTTAAGTATATTTTTGTCATTAGTGCACCATTTCTACATTAATACTAATGTGGATGTGCTCAGTTGTGTCTGACTCTCTGAAACCCCATGGACTGAGCCAACCAGTCTTCTCTGTTCATGGGATTTTCCAGGCAAGAGTAATGGAGTGGGTTGCCATTTCCTCCTCTAGAGGATCTTCCCAACCCAGGGACTGAACCTACATCTCCCTCATCTCTTGCATTGGCAGGTGGATTGTTTACCAGAGAAGCACCTCGGAAGCCCTGTTTAATACTAATGTGCCTGATACCTAACAAGATTCCCAGACTCTTCTAGAGGGCCATCTGTTTTCAGAGAGGCATGAGTCTATGTGGGCTTCTCTTCCTCTGGAACAAGTAGATGTGCACACTCTCAGAAGTGTGCCCAAATCATGGAACTTTCAAGAGATACCGGGACCCAGGAGTTGTTTTCTGGGACAGGAGTTCTTTCTGATGGCAGGAGTTGCCAAAGGCAGTGGGCCACAGGCCCATATGAAGTGAGACTGAGACAGCTAGGAGAGAGAGGGGAGCATACAATTTTTCTCTCTCCAAGTTCTCACTTGCCCAGGTAACTGACATTGCTTTCATCTTCATGTGCCCTTTGGGTCCCTGGCTCTTCTATTTTCTTTTTCAGCATCAGTTGGTATTTTCTAGGCTTCTGGCTTGGTGCAAACTATTTGTCTTTATGGAAAAATAATACTTTTTTTTTAAATAAAAAGATTCACAGATTTAAAAAAATCCCTCTAGTTTCCCCGTTTTTTCTCTCTTTTCCCCCTTCTGACAAACCAGATTCCATTTTGTATTCATTGCCTCAGAAGCAACTTGAAAGGGCAGGCTAGCTTGCCAGTCACTGGCCTGATATTTCTGAATCGTGACCCATGAACAAGAGTGGGTAGGGTGCCCTGGGTAGGGTTGGGGGATAATAGGAAAGCATGAAGATAGAGGAAGTGGGAATGCCTCTGAGGAAAAATGCCCAAGTCAACAGGTACTTCCCCCTACTGTCATTTCTCCAGACTAGAAAAGGATCCTCTGGGCTGAGGTTTAGGTTCAGAGGGAAGAGGTGAGAGCAGAAAGTCAACAAATCAGAGAAGTTGACGTGTGCACCCTACTTCAAAGGCAGGGCCTGGGTTCCCATGCAGCCACAGAAATTTGGGGGAAGCTGGAGAGCACGTTTGCAGCCCTCCTCCATGGCAATAGTCCAGGGAGGCCGTAAGTGCCTGAGAATCTTGTGTTCTGTTCTGCTCAGAAACTTCCCAATGGGTCATAAATAGAACAGAGAAGTGCAGCCCCAAAGGGGCTACATGAATAAGAATCTTAGGATGTGGACAGGTGACAGAGGAGCAAGTGGGGTAAGGCATACGTTTTGGTGACTCAAGGAACAGAAGATGTCTTCCCTCTACCCCACCCTCATGGCCTTGGCACTAAGTAATATCTCTTGAATTAAAAAAAACACCCTGGACAAAGGAGAAGTGGATTCTTGTCATGTGAGATCACATCTTTGACATTCTGGCAGGATGAGGGCTCAGATAAAACAAACTGAGTTATAGGAAACTTGGTACTTCTCACATGCTTGAGATGGTGGAATGAAAGTCATACCTGCCACATGTTTCTTTGTTTATTCCTTATATATATCCTACTTTCCTTGGTGTGAGTCCTTTGGACTGGATTACTTCTGGTAAAACAATTATAATTGAGCCTACCCTTTGCCTAACTCTGTATTAGGTGCTAGGCACACCCATGTGACTGAGATGGATTGCTTGAATGAAGCTTAAAGGAAAGCCCAGGTGATCCCTACCTCTTTGGGCAATTTCCCAGGCCTCTTAATATTTATGATCTTCAAGCTCTAGCTGACCCTTGATTACAGCTTTGATTGCAGGAGGTGCCCTGAGACAGATACCCAGAGAAGCCACCTGGATTCCTGACCCTTGGAATGTTAAAATGAAGTAAAAAATGTTTTCTTTTTGAAGCTGCTAAGTTCTGGGGGGAGGTATTTGTTATGCAGTCATAGATAACTAGTACATGGTCCTGTTCTCCAATAACTTTTGCTCTAGTATGAGAATTTCTTTGGAATGGGCATCCATGATAATCAATGTGAGCTGGGCAGAATGACATGGGTTCTGTTAATTAGGCTTCACGTGGTGAGATGGGAAGGAGGGGATACTCAGATACTCAGTCCCCATCTCTTCTGTGATTGGAACACACAGAAGGGATGGGAGCTCTGAGTCAGTGATTCTCATCTGCCATCATTTATAGTTGTAACCAATTTTGGAAATACTTTATTGAAAATGGGAGGGGGTGGTGGTGGAAGTGGAGGTATTCATGAAGGAGAAATTGGACAATCACCGTTTCTCCTAAAAAGTCTCAACCTAGCCTAAACACTGGAAGCAGTACAATTTTTTTTTTTTGATTCTGCTATCCACAGCTGAGGATCCCTAAACCACTAGGAAGGTAAACTGCCTTTTCATCCCAAATAATGTATTCTAACAAAAGCAACCCTGGGCATCTAGATCATTTTCCTAGCTATTGATTTTTTTCCCTTGGGTGTCATCATATTGGAACATTATTCCTGGCTTTTCACGTGAGGAGAGTTCAGAAGAAAAGCTTCAGATTGAAAGAGGGCATTGATATAAATTATCAATCCTTAGCTTGAAACAGTTTCCTTGTTCTTTTTCTCTTTTCCCTCTTTCTGTATTGGCAAGTCCCCACGAATACTGCAATTGGGTGCAATCAAACTGCTCCAGTCTTCTGATAACTGCCTTGAATGTCAGAAGTCACAGGGAGTACCAGCAGTTGGGCACCATTTCTGCTGAAACACCACCGAGGTATATGGAATTACGTGAACCTTATTGGAACAGCTGATGTTTCACCTTGTGAGTCCAATACCTTAGCTTACTGCTTGTTATTTGTAATGTTTGAGAGATAACAAAGGTATTTGCTTCTTTGTCTTCTGTTAACAGCACTGACTTTCTAGGGAGTAGATCCTACTTTTGGTTCACATGATTGGGTGGGACTGCTCCCAACCTTGGCTCTGGAAGGAGGCGCAGGACCCAGGTATGAGCCTTCAGAGCACTGTATCTTCTGGACCTAGTAACTGGTTTAGGATGGACCCAATCCCAGCCAAGCCATCAAGACTTGATTCCCAGATGTTTATTACAAGGGTTGGAAAAGGGATGCTCTGTTTTGGGGTTGGGGATGGCACCCCTCTTTCAATCACAAGGGAAGTGCCTAGAGGTGAGTAGAGACAACATAGAAGAAAAGGGAGCAGAGAGGAGTTTTGTGAGTTGATATATTTCTCTGTATCTTCTTTTATTTGGTTTCATTTTGTTTAAACAAGTGTAAGCTGGGTTTCTGTAATTTACAACTTGAAGGGTCTTGGGTAATGTCAGGGAGCAAACTTCATGGGCCATGCACACCCTTGCTCGATATGCCAAGGACTCGAGGCCCTGACTGAGCTTTTTTTGATACACTTTTCAGGACTGCGTTTGCACAGAGCAACTTGAGGGATGAGGTGACCTCTTCCATAAAGAGCACAATTGTTTCCAAGTGCTATAAAGGTGGTGAATCCTCCAAGCTCAGTTTTCCTTTCCTATACCACCACTTACCATGTTTGCAGACATTCATTTGATCCAACTGTGTGCACTGGGGAGCCTGGGAGTGGAAACAGGAGAAGAGACACAAACCAACAGAATGTTCACATTTTCCTAGCTGTGACTGCTAAAGACCTTTGTCTCTTACCCAAGAGTCTCATGTCTCCCACCAACATCCATGAAAAAGTAACAAAGTAATTTACTAGCTTGAAAAGTAAAGCAAAATCATATCCTTCACCCCTGTTGACACTGTATAGTTCCTAGGGCTTCCCTGGGCCACTGTGGGGTGCGTTCTGTTTCACTAGGGCACGCACCAAATAGGGAGACAGACAGCTGATTCTAGGCTCTGCCACTGACTGGCTTTGTGATTGTGAGTTTAGTTACCTAACTTCTTGCGCTTCCCAGGTGGCGCTAGTGGTAAAGAACCTGCCTGCCAATGCAGGAGACATAAAAGATGCAGGTTCTGCACAACAAAGGAAACTATAAGCAAGGTGAAAAGACAGCCTTCAGAATGGGAGAAAATAATAGCCAATGAAGCAACGGACAAACAATTAATCTCAAAAATATACAAGCAACTCCTGCAGCTCCATTCCAGAAAAATAAACGACCCAATCAAAAAGTAGGCCAAATAACTTAACAGACATTTCTCCAAAGAAGACATAAAAATGGCTAACAAACACATGAAAAGATGCTCAACATCACTCATTATCAGAGAAATGCAAATCAAAACCACAATGAGGTACCATTTTACACCAGTCAGAATGGCTGCCATCCGAAAGTCTACAGGCAATAAATGCTGGAGAGGATGTGGACAAAAGGGAACCCTCTTACACTGTTGGTGGGAATGCAAACTAGTACAGCCACTATGGAGAACAGTGTGGAGATTCCTTAAAAAACTGAAAATAGACCTGCCATATGACCCAGCAATCCCACTGCTGGGCATACACACCAAGGAAACCAGAATTGAAAGAGACACGTGTACCCCAATGTTCATCGCCACATTGTTTACAATAACCAGGACATGGAAGCAACCTAGATGTCCATCAACTGACGAATGGATAAGAAAGCTGTGGTACATATACACAATGGAATATTACTCAGCATCAAAAAAAATTCATTTGAATCAGTTCTACTCAGGTGGACGGAACTGGAGCCTATTATCCAGAGTGAAGTAAAGCATAAGGAAAAACAATACAGTATACTAACGCATATATATGGAATTTAGAAAGATGGTAATGAGAACCCTGCATGTGAGACAGCAAAAGAAGCGCAGATGTA
Organism: Antilocapra americana; assembly: GCA_007570785.1. Taxonomy (NCBI): domain Eukaryota; kingdom Metazoa; phylum Chordata; class Mammalia; order Artiodactyla; family Antilocapridae; genus Antilocapra; species Antilocapra americana. Next base: position 10,601,020 of record ML660200.1, on the reverse strand, counting down.
TAGAACAGTCTCGTGGACTCTGTGGAAGAGGGCAAGGGTGGGATGATATGGGAGAATGGCATTGAAACATGTTAATTATCATATGTGAAATCAATCACCAGCCCAGGGTTGATGCTTGGGGCTGGTGCACCGAGATGATCCAGGGGGAGGGAATCGGGAGGGAGGAGGGAGGGGGTTCTGGAGGGGAAGCATATGTACACCCATGGCGGATTCATGTCAATGCATGGCAAAACCAACACAATAAAGTAAAGAAAAAAAAAAAAAGATGCAGGTCTGATCCCTGGGTTGGGAAGATCCCCTGGAGGAGGGCATGGCAATCCATGCAGTATCCTTGCCTGGAGAAGCCCATGGACAGAGGAGGCTGGTGGGCTACGGTCCCATAGTGGTGCAGAGTTGGACATGACTGAAGGGACTTAACACTCATGCACATGTACCTAACCTCTCAGGCTGTCTGTGTTCTCCTCTGTGGAATGGGGCCACTACTGCTAATCACAGATTTTTTCCATGAGGACTGAACAAGAAAATGTAGTGCACCTGACACAGAACTTGGCATCGGGTAAGCTCAGCAAGTGTTGACTATTATTAACTCCTTAGTTGTAGCTTTTAGTACATTATATTATTTTAAAAATATTCTGAAATATTTTCTCATTACAAAAAAGTTTATTGTTGAAAAATTAGGAAATACATATCAAAAAGTAAGAAAAGCTTTTTATTTTATTTTATTTTTTTATTATTGTTTTTGCCATACATTGTCATGATATCACCATGGGTTTTACATATGCTTCCCCTCCGGAACCCCCCTCCCTCCTCCCTCCCCCCCGGGAAATCTCGCTGCACCAGTCCCGAGCATCAATCCTGGGCTGGCGATTGATTAGACACATGATAATTAACATGTTTCAATGCCCTTCTCCCATATCATCCCACCCTTACCCTCATCCACAAAGTCCACGAGTCTATTCTATACATCTGCGTTTCTTTTGTTGTCTCCCATGTTGGGTTCTCGTTACTGTCTTTCTAAATTCCATATATATGTGTTAATATACTGTATTGTTGTTTTTGCTTCTGGCTTACTTCACTCTGGATAATGGGCTCCAGTTTCGTCTATCTGAGTAGAATTGCTTCAAATGAATTTTTTTTTAATGCTGAGTAATATTCCATTGTGTAAAGCTTTTTAAAAGTTATAATTCCACAACCCACACACTTCTTAATATTGTTTTGCTCAATATCTAGCTAGAATTTTAGTGTGGATATCTGTGTGTGTGTGTGTGTGTGTGTGTGTGTGTGTGTGTGTGTATGGGTGTATGCGTATCTTGTTCAAGGCTGGGTCATAATGTACACATTGTTTTGTAATCTCTTTTTCTTTACTTAATATACCATGACCAGACCTTCTTTTCAGGTTATACTTCAGTTTATACTTTATTCAATAAAGAATGAGTAGCATAGAAGTCATTAAGAGGGATAAAATGAACACCTAGGAGCCCACCATATAACTTAAACAGGAGAATACCCCCTATAACTCTGAGCCTCCCATGTGCCCCTTCTTAATTAGATCATCCTGCCTCATCCCTTTGCTCTCATGATACCACAATCCTGAGTTTCTATTTATCATTCTTTTACAATTTGCATAGTTTTACCATGCATGTGTATATTAATAAACACCACATAATTTTGTTTGCGCATAGAACTTAGTAGACATGGTATTATGCTGCATATGTTTTCTGTGACTTGCTTTTATGCTTGACATGTGTCTCTGAGACCCAGCCATGCTGATACACACAATTGTTCTTTTATTTTTCATGGATGTGTGGTCTTCCCACGTAGACATATGCCACTATTTAGTCAATGATATTTGGCTAAATGCCAAGGAGATGGGTTTGGTGAAGAATGTCTACCTCCCTCGACAGGTGATTCAGACTCTAGGTGGAAGACGGGAGTCCCACCCCCAACCTAAGCTGTTTTGTTCCCAGGCCACTTGGAGCTTTCCCAGCACTAAGAAGACTGACCCAGATAATATACATCCTTATAAGCACAGAGGAGAAAAAGGAGGGTTGGTGGTTCAAGGCTACAGATAGAAGACAGTATGGATGTCATAGGTAGATTGCAAATATTTCACTGAGGGAAAACATTTTCCCATTGGAATAAATGGCTGGATATGTAGTACTGAATAAGTTAAGATTACTTTGCCTAAGAAAAAGCATGGAAAATGTCATGCAATTTAAAACAAGCTATGTGGGCTGAGTGTGTGGGTAACTGACACTCTCTAACATTGCTAGCAAGAGGATAAATTAGCAAAACTTTCATGGAGGATAATTTGGCTGAATTTACAAAAATGTAGATCTAAAATGTGCCTAAAATTTACCTTTGAGCCAATGATTAAATTTCTAGGAATTTATCTTACAGATGAGTAAAATTATATATGTAATTAGTTACTTACTACAACATTATTTATGATAATAAAACAATGAAACAATTTAAATATCTTTCTATAGAAAATTAGATAAATTACATTAGTTCCATCCAATGGAAAAAATCTAGCTGTTACAGAGGATGAGGTAATTTCTGAGGTACTATTAGAGTACAATCCCCAAGTTTTATGAATTGAAAAGGCAGAGTGCAGTGGCTTAAAAAAACTGTGTTGTGTGTATTTTCTGTCTATGAATAGAATATTCTTGGTGGTTGCTTCTGTGAGTCTGGATTATAGGGAATAAAGATGGGAGAAATATATTATTGCTACCTTTGTGCCTTTACAATTTTGGACCATATAAATGTATCAGTGAGCCACAGAGTAATAAACATAATTAGAGGTGAGACACTGCAGTCAAAGTGAGGGAAACAGAGGAGTGAAGAAGATGCAAGTATAAGCTAGAGCTTTGAGGAAAAGCAGAGGGATCTGTCCTGAAGGAGACTGTCAGAAGACATGGTGTTAAAGAGGAATTTTGAGACATCTTGCAGACTGTTAGATTAGTATACCATTGTTTTGCTGAGATGCCCTTTGCCTGAGGAAATCTTTACTCTAAATGCAATTTGTGAAGTAGGATTCTTTTTTTTATTATTATTTCTATTTTGTTTTTCATCTTTAAAGCGAAAGTTGTAATGGTGGTAATAATAATATAGCAAAATAATGATAATACTAATATCAATAAAGAAGATTGGTTACTATTCTGGCCTTTAGAATTTGACAGCCATTGACTAAGACTTCACATGCTTGATCTCATTTAATTCTTGTAGAAACTGAAGAAAGTTGGTGGCACTATAATTCCTGCTTTATAGATGTGGAAACTGAGGCACAAAAATATTAAGTAACATATGTTAAGATTACATAGCTGGGAATGGATAGCACTGAAAAGTGAGCTCACTTTGGTCTGCCCTCAAAGATTGCGTTTATCCATTTTGTTGTATTCTTTTCCTAATAAATGAGGAATCTGTTAGAAAGTATAGTAGCCTGAACTCATGTATATACACACACCTCCAGCCCCTCATCTAACTTCAGATGTTACCTGCTTACAAATATTTATGGGCCAACTTTCAGGTAGAGGTGGGATAAGAACAGTGAATTGATGTTATAATCTTGTTCACCCAAGAAAAATCTAGATATTAGGACAATAGGCAGGGTAGTCATTTGGGGAGTGTTAGGAAGAAAGAATGACTGCAAATCGACAGCTGAGCAGGTGTTGCTGCCGTTACTATTAGGCTATTGGGGATTCTCAGAATGTGAAGCTGAGGAGGAAATCAAATAAATACTTTGCTGACTCCACTAACTTGCAAAAGTATTTTCAAAACTCCAAGCAGATTATTGCCCACTGTTCAGAGGATCTCTGACTCTTGGTGATATTTCAGAGATAATGTGTTAAGCCAAAAGCTCTCACAAATCACCCCAGAGCTAAAATGAGCCAAGCTACTTCAGCTCACATGGGGCACGAAGGAGCCGCTATTTTCCCTGGAAGACTAGTTCTTTCTTCCTTTCCCTTATTGTTCCAACAAGGCAGATTCCAGTAAGTTTTGGAGAATAATTCAAGGCCTATTTTCTCCAAAGGGAGCTGAAGTAACATTAGTATCTTTGTTACCACCAAAGGAGAAGTGTATTTCCATGTTGTTCCCCACCTTAAACTTCGATTTGTTGGGACAGAAAGTTTCTAATCAGTTACTCATATTCCCATAAACACCAACACTTTTTAACTCTGGTTTAAAAAGACTAGAGTAGATTTGTGCTATTGGAGGCTATAGTCCCAATGGCTCAGTGGGTAAAGAATCTGCCTGCAATGAAGGAGACACAGGAGATGCAGGTTTCGATCACTGTGTCGGAATGATCCCCTGGAGGAGGAAAATGGCAACCCATTCCAGTATTCTTGCCTGAAAAATCCCATGGACAAAGGAGCCTGGTGGGCTACAACTCAAAGGGTTGCAAAGAGTCAGACATGACTGAGCAACTAAGTGCACACACACACACACACACACACACACACACACACACATGCTGTAGTCACTAGTCTATGTGGCTACTGAGCACTTGAAATGTGACTAATCTAATCTGAGCAGTTTTGTAAGTGTGAGATACATATTGTAGTTTGAAGACTTTGTATGAAAAAAAGAATGCACTATATCCCAAACTTTTATATTGACTATTGAAATGATAATATAGGAAGTCCTTGCTTTGCATGACAGTACAAAATCACAAAAGTTACTTAGTAAGCCGAAACTACACTTAGTAAGCCAAAATGGTTGCAATGATCAATGGAGAGAAGTTATGATTATTATGTGACCTTCAGTGCTCTCTTTGGCAGCATGTATACTAAAATTGGAATGATGCAGAGAAGGTCAGCATGGTCCCTGTGCAGGGATGACACACAAGTTCATGAAGCATTCTGTATTTTTAGCATGAGAAAGGAAACATTTACTCAAGTCCACTTGAAATACTCAGTGAGAGTCCCATATAGGATTACTCCAAGGAGGAATACATCAAGACACATATTAATGAAACTGACAAAAGTTAAATACAAAAATATTAAAATCAACAAGGGAAAATCAACAAGTAATATACAAGGGAACTCCTAAAAGGATATCAGCTGATTTTTCAGCAGAAACTCTGCAGGCCAGAAGGGAATGGCATGATAATGTTTAAAGTGATAAAAAGGAAATACCTACAACCAAAAATACCCTACCCAGCAAGGCTCTCATTCAGATTCGATGGAGAAATCAAAAGCTTTGCAGTTAAGCAAATGTAGAGAATTCAGCACCACCAATCTAGCTTTTGGAGAAGGACATGGCAACCCACTCCAGTACTCTTGCCTGGAAAATCCCATGGATGGAGGAGCCTGGTAGGCTACAGTTCCTGGGGTTGCAAAGAGTTGGATATGACTGAGTGACTTCACTTCACTCACTTCATACTTTATCACTGGAGGAGGAAATGGAAACCCACTCCAGTATTCTTGCCTAGAGAATCCCATGGACAGAGGAGTCTGGTGGACCATGGTCCATGGGGTTGCAGAGAGTTGGACACGGCTGAAGTGACTAAGCACGCAATTGAGCTTTATAACAAACATTAAGGAATTTCTCCAGGCAGAAGGGAAAAAAAAGAGACCACAACTAGAAACAATAAAATCATAAACAGGAAAGCTCACCAATATAAGAAAACATACAGTAAAAGTAGGAAAGCATCCACACACAAATATGAAATCAAAACCAGCAAACACAAGAAGAAGAAAATACAAATGCACGAAGTGGAAGGTGAAATTAAGAGATTAGCATCTTAAAACAACCTTGTATATAAATAGACTGCTATATCAAAACTGCATGAAAACTGCAAACCAAAAAACTATAATAGACACACACACAGACACACACACACCCCCCCCCAAGGAAAAGCAATCCAAACACAATAATAGTCATCAAATCACAAGAGAACTATGGAGGAAGGGAAGAGAAAAGACCTACAAAAACAAATCCAAAATAATTAAGAAAATAGCAGTAAGAACATAGATATTGATAACTACCTTAAATGTAAATAGATTAAATGCTCCATTCAAAAGACATGGACTGGCTGAATGAATACAAAAACAAGACTCATGTATATGCTGTCTATAAAAAGACCCACTTCAGAATATAGACTGAAAGCGAGGGGATGAAAAGAGGCATTTCATGCAAATGAAATCCAAAAGAAAGCAAGAGTAGCAATACTCACATCAGACAAAACAGACTTTAAAATAAAGACAGTCACAAGAGATAAGGAAGGACACCACATAATGATCAAGGGATCAAGCCAAGAAGATTTAACGACTGTAAATATATATGTACCCAATGTAGGCACACCTCAGTCAGTATATAAGGCAAATGCTAACAGTCACAAAAAGAAGAGATCAACAGTAACACAGCAATGGTTGGAGACTTTACATCCACTTACACCAATGGACGGATCACCCAGACAGAAAAATTTTCCTTTTTGTCACAATCACGTTCTTCATTTCTGTCAATAAGTTTACCTTCACTAAGTTTCTGAGGCTATTCATCTAGTCTCTTGAACAGTAGAATTGTCAGGGTCTCCACAATTGTTCATCATCACATCTGCTTTCACTTCCAACATTATCTTTTAAAAATTTCTTTGCTGATCTCTCACTTTATCAGGCAACTCCCTAAATGATTATCCATTTTTATTAAGTGTTATGTGGGATTAGCGCTGAGCTACAAGAAGGCAACACAACTATATGCTTCACTGTCTATGCATGAAGTGAATAACAGCTGTGCAGTGAACAATTACCAATAGACTTTGAAAGAAATAAATGTTTTGATTGGTCACTGACAATGATGCTCACTTGTTCAGATAGTTGTTTGTGGACTGGAAGTCTAGTAGTGAAGTTTGTATTTTATGCAACTACTCACAGTTATTGTATCAGAATAATAGAGATCCAGACAATGTTATTGGAAGACTACTTTTATTAAACTAAATGGTGATAACTGAAATTAATGCATGTCAGAACCATGCAAAGTAAAATTTGCCTGTATTTTGGATACTGGGTCAAATAAATTATATGATTAAAATTAATTATACCTGTTTATTTTTACTTTCTTTGGGTAGTAGAACATTTGAAATCACATATGTGGCTTGCATTAAATCTCTATTAGACAATGCTGTATACTGTATACTGTATATTAACAAAATGTTACAAGCACAAAAAGAAATACTCAGCTAGGAAAGAATCAAACACTGTCACAGTTTCCAAGTGAGAAGAGTACTCACAAGCAAAGGAACAGATTCAAATCTACATAAACTGAACATAAGAATATGGTGAAAAACAGCAAAGCTAAAACTAAAAGATAATAAATTGGGAAAATATTTGCAAAAAATATGAGCCAAGAGTGAACTGCTGACATTATAAAATTACCCATTCAAATTTATTCTGAAAGTATCAAGATCCCAGTAGGTTGTAAAACAGATGAATAGGCAATTTATATGAGAGGAAATTGAAGTAGTAAGTAAACATCTAGAAAAGTATTTATCTTGTCTAGTTATCAAAGATATGAAAATTACTGCAACTTTGAGTTGCAATTTAGTATCCACTTTATTAACAAAACAATTACAACACCCAACACCATGGAGAATTTGGTGAATTCATGCATGATAACTGGCATTATAATTAGATATAATACTTTTAGTAACCAGCAATGTATAAACAGGAAGAGCCATATAGATATTCCTAACCCTTTGACCTCATAATGTCACTCCTGAGAATGACTTGAAGGAAGCAATTCAACAAGAACAATAAGTTATATATACAGTAGGATACATACTGTATCTATATCATTGCTTATAATGGCAAAAACTTGGAGATATTCTAAAAATTTAATGTAGAACACTGCATTCAACAATGATAGAATATATAGTGTTTTTCAAATACATATCAAACATTTACTAGAATTTACCATATGCTGTGTCATAAAGCAATCTGCAATATATTTCAAAGGATTGAAATCATTCAGGGTGTGCTCTCTAACCATAGTGGAATTTCTCTCACCACCCATAACAAAAGCTAATAAGAAGAGCACCAACTGCTTTTAAAATTGAGCAATAAAATTCTAATCAATCCATGAATCAAATAAGGAAATACATAGAAATTAGAAAATATTGAGTTAAATGACATTGAAAATGTGGCATATCAACATCTGGAAAATAGCTACATGATGATCAAGAAATAACTACCAACCTGTAATTCTATAATCATCAAAAGTATCCTTTAACTTTATCTTCAGATTAACAAAATCTGAGAAAATTTATACAGTTCCTAGAGGAAAATTTATATTCTTAAGTGTATATATTAGAAAGAAAATATAATTCTATTTATTAGTGATTCAATTTTCTATCTCAAAACAAAAAGAATGGCACATACAATTAATTAGTACAGAGAAAGTAGAAGGAAAGAAACAACAAAAAATAAAAGCAGAAATAAGAGAAACAGAAAACAAAGTACAATGAAGAAAATCAACAAAATGAAAAGTTTGATCCTTGAAAAAAGTTAATCAAATTGATATAACTCTGGAAAGACTGATGTAAAAAGAGAGAGAAACAATATATTAATATCACTAATGAATAAAGAGACGTTCGTATAGGTCCTTATAGATATTTTAAAATTAAGACTGCAAATAACTTTATGCCATTTAAATGAAATAAATTCCTTAAAGAATATAATGTACTGAAACAGACACAAAAAGAAAGAATAATCAGAATGTCATATATCTACTGAATAAATTAAATGTTTTATTTTAACCTCTCCACAAAGTATGCTCCTAGCCCAGATGTTCACTTTGGTGAGTTCTAGCAAATAGTAAAGAAAGTAAAAACTTCAATTTTATATATACTCTTTCAGGAAACAGAAAAAGAAGCTACCATTTCCAATATTTCTATGGTATCAGCATAATCTTGATAGCTAAACTATTACAAAAATTAAAACAAAGGAAAATTACAGACCAATATGCAGCATGAACATAAACATATAAAAATTTAATAGATTAGAAAAGGGAATTCAGTAATATATAAAATGGATAATGTATCACAATTAAATGAAGCTTATTCTAGGAATGCTAATAATGATTTACCATTAATAGGACTTACCAGGTGGCGCAATGGTAAAGAATCTGCCTGCCATTGCTGGAGATGAAAGAGACATGAGTTCAATACCTGGTTCGGGAAGATTCCCTCGAGTAGGAAACAGCAATCCACTCCGGTATTCTTGCCTAGAAAATTCCATGGACAGAGGAGTCTGGTGGGCTATAGTTCATGAGATTGCAAAGTGTTGGAAGCAAATGAGCAACTGCGCACACACACACAATAGTCAATAAAATTCAACACTTTCACAGAAAAATGGAGATAAATAAAATGATGATCTTAATAACTAGAGAAAAACTTTTGATAAAATATTGATTTATGATGAAGACTCTTAGCAAATCAAAAAGAGAAGTTAATTTAATAGTCAATTACTGAAACTTTCTTCCTGAGATTAGGAACACTCTATGGATTCTACTAACACTACTTCCATTAAAAGAAAAAGTAAGATCTTAATCAATGCAATGAGGCAATAAAAAGACACAAAAATCATAATATTTAGGAAAAGAAAAAATAAAACTATTATTACTCTCAGAAAATATAATTGTGTATAGAGAAAAATCTTTTTAAAAATCTAGTATTAACATTTATTATTCAGGCTGTTGGATCTAAAGTCAATGTATGAAATCAATTGTGCTTTTACATACCAGCAACAAAAAGTTTGGAAAAGAAATTAAAGTGATAACACTTATAGTAGCATAAAATCCTTTAAGTCCAAAAATGTATTTGATGATAGATGATCAGGACCTCTACATTGAAAATTGTAACACTTTGTCAAAAGAAATAGATAAAGGCATAATAAAAGTATAAATTATTTCTCCCCATTTTCATGGACTGGAAGAATTTAAAACTGTTAGAATGTAAACTTCTCCTAAAGTAATTTTTAGATTAAAAACACAATTCTAATTAAAATCTCAATACATCTGTGTAGAAATTGACAAGTTGATTTTAAAATTCATATAAGAATGGAAGAGGCAAAAACAGTCAAGGTGATCAATAATAAATAGAAACAAGCTGGAGGACTTATACAGCCAGGTGTCACAAAAATTAAAAAGCTATTAAAATTAATACAGATTGAAGTTAGTATAAGAACAGACAAAAAAAAAATAGAAGAGAGTTTCACATCGCAGGGCCACCTCATATTGGCAGAGGTGACACTGTGGTGTAGTATAGAAATAATGCTTTTTAACAAATGGTGCTAAGCTATTTGGATTTCCAAGTAGGAATTGTTACTCTTTACTGTCACCCTTCACAAATCAATTCTAGGTGGATTATAGACTTAGATATGCAAAAGTTAAGCAAAGGCTTTTAGAAACAAATTGGACAATATTTTTATTAACTCAAGTAGAAAAAGTTTTCTCCAATAAGATACAGAATATTCTAATCATAAAACATTAACTTAAACTATATTACTTCCCTGGTGGCTCAGATGGTTAAGAATCTGCCTGCAATCCAGGAGACCTGGGTTTGAATCCTGGTTGGGAAGATCACCTGGAGGAGGGCATGACAACCTACTCCAGTATTCTTGCCTGGAGAATCCTCATGGACAGAGGAACCTGGTGGGCTACAATCCATGGGGCCGCAAAGAGTCAGACGTGTCTGAGCAACTAAGCACATATTAAAATTAGGACATTCCTATTCCTCAAATGATACCATTCAGTTCAGTTCAGTCTCTCAGTTGTGTTCAACTCTTTGCGACCCCATGAACCACAGCACACCAGGCCTCCCTGTCCATCACTAACTCCGGGAGTCCACCCAAACTCATGTCCATTGAGTCAGTGATGCCATCCAACCATTTCATCCTCTGTCGTCCCCTTCTCCTCCTGCCTTCAATTTTTCCTAGCATCAGGGTCTTTTCAAATGAGTCAACTATTTCCATCAGGTGCCCAAGGGAGAGAATCCAAACACAAGCCACACAACACTGAATATACTGGTAATTCATGTAAAAAGACTCATAAGCAGGATGTATAAACAACTAAACATTCAAAATAAAATAGGACAAATGACTTAAACAGTCAAAGAGGATAGCCAAATGGCCAATAAACATATGAGACATGTTTAATTCATCAATCATCGAGAAATGCAACTTAAAATGACAAAGTAATATCATCACACATTCACTGTAATAGCCAAAACAAAGTCAGACACTACCAAATTTTAGCAAGGGAGTAGAAGAACTGAACTCTCATTCTCTGCTGCCAATTTAAGTGTAAATTCATACAACCACTTTGGAAAAATGTTTGACAGTCTCTTCTAAAGCTGAATGTATATATTTTGTATGAGCCAGTAATTTCTCTCCTAGGTATTCATGGGCATCCCAAAACTTACAAGGAAGTTTACTGTACTATTTGAAATAGCTCTGAACTGAAATAATATGTATTTGTCAATAGTTGAATATATAATTTTTGTATGTTTATACAATAAATACAAATGATAATAATGACCCACTGCTACATGCAACAAAGAGTGAATTTCTAGGAGTGACATGTGCATCATGAAAGCATAAGCTACCCCTCTTTCTCCTTTTTAAACAACTAATTAGACATTCATGATGAAACAAAAGTGCTTCTGTACATTATACCAAGGCACTCAGCAGGTTTCTAGTACACTATGCATCTGAAAAACAAATGAGCAGAGCTTGAGAAAGAGCTGAGGATTCAAAGGCATCAGCAAGCCTGTCCCACCCCACTAGCCATGACTGGGAGAAAGGAAACTTGAAGATTGCTCATGTAGGCAGATACCCATGAATGATAGAGAATTTGTGGAAGTGCAACCTGCCTAAGAGGGAGAGTCTAGCAAAACACTGGAGAGGGATAGGGATGAGTTTGAATGCAGAGGAGAGGGAGGAACTTGCCAAGGTGACAACTCTCACAAGGTGACCCTGCACAGGGTTGGACTTTTGGTGGCAGCAGTGGAGACATGTCCGGCAAAGGAGGAGAACAGTGACCCCTCCTATGGAGGAGGTGGAGAGCAAAACTGATGAGTAACTGTCCGGCTACCCCAGTTAATGAACAGAAGGAGCTCTTTACCAAACAGAGTGAAATGAAAACAGAAATTCTGGACCTGAGTAATTCAATGAATGAGGTGAATAATATAATAGAGGTCACTGGTAATAGGGCAGACCACATGGAAGAAAGGATAAATGACTTGTAGGATAGAAATCCAGAAGTAATTCAATTAGAAGAGGAAAGAGTTTTAAGATTTTTTTTAAGTGAAGAAACTCTACAAAATCTATTGGATTTAATAAGAAAGGTAAATATAAGAATAACTAGCTTGTAAGAAGAAAGGAGGAAGAAAAGAAACAGAGTATATTTAAAGAAATAATAGCGAGAATGTCCCAAACCTGGGGAAAGACTTGGACATAGAATTCCATGAAACTAATAGAACACCTTATTATTTCAATGCAAAAAGATCTCCAAGACACATTATGGTGAAGCTGTTAAAAACTATAATAAAGAATCTTAACAATAGCCAGAGGGATAAAAGAAAGTAACCTACAAAAGAAGCCCTGTTTGGATATCAGTAGATCTCTTAGCTGAAACCCTACAGGATAGTAGAAAGCTGAATGATCTGTTGGAAGTGTTGAAAGATGAATTTGTCAGGCAAGAATAATTTCAGCAAAGTTATCCTTTAATTATGAAGGAAAAATAAAGATTAAAAAAATAACAAAAAATTAGAAAAGAAACAACCGAAAAGTTGAGGGAGCACACCACTACCAGACCGGCCTTGCAAGAAATAGTGAAAAAAATTCTTCAAGCTGAAATGTAAAGACAGTAACTGCAACATGAGAATATATGAAGGGATAAGACACAAACTGGTGTAGGCGAAAACAGAATTTAAAAAATATCATTCTGTATTCAAATGATGTGTTAACCACTTAACCAGAGTATAAAAATTAAAGTAAAGGAATATTAAAAATAACTATAGGTTATAATTTGTTGGGCTTCCCTGGTAGCTCAGCTGGTAAAGAATCATCTGCAATGCAGAAGACCCCAGTTCGATTCCTAGGTCAGGAAGATCCCCTGGAAAAGGGATAGGCTACGCAGTAGTCATGGACTTCCCCAGTAGTTCAGATGTTAAAGAATCTACCTGCAATGTGGGAAACCTGAGTTCAATCCCTAGTTGAGAAGATCCCCTGGAGGAGGGCATGGCAACCTACTCCAGTACTCTTGCCTGGAGAATTCCAATGGACAGAAAAGCCTGGTGGGCTACAGTTCATGGGGTCACAATGAGTCAGACATGACTGAGTGACTAACCACAGCACAGCATAGCACTATAATCTGTTAATAAATATACAACATAAAAAGTGATAAATTGTAACAGCAAAGGTATGAAAGGAGATGAGTATAAGAGTGGAGCCTTTATAGGTGAACGAAGATAAGTTGCTGTCAGTATAAAACTGAATGTTTTATCTGTAAGATGTTTTATATAAGCCTCAAGATAGCTACAAAGCAAAACTCTAGAATAGATTCATGAAACATAAAATAGGGGGGACAGAGCTTACCAGAAGGAAAGAAAAAACAATGGAGATAACTAACAAACAGGAGGCAAATAATAACATGTCAGTAGTAAACCCTTGTTGTTGTTCAGTTGCTAAGTTGTTTTTGCAACCTCATGGACTGCAGCATGCCAGGCTTCCCTGTCCTTCATTAGCTACCTGAGTTTGTTCAAACTCATGTGCATTGAATCAGTGATGCCAACCAATCATTTCATCCTCTGTCACCCTTTTTCCTCTTGCCCTCAGTCTTTCCCAGCATCAGGGTTTTTTCCAGTGAGTTGACTCTTCACATAAGATGGCCAAAGTGTAAGTCCTTACATATCACTAATCACTCTAAATGTAAATGGATTAAATTTACCAATCAAAAGGCACAGAAAAGATGGACAGATAAACAACAACTATATGCTGCCTATAGGAGACTCATTTCAGCTCTAAGGATATACATAGAAACAAAGCAAATAGGATGAAAGAAGATATTTAATGCAAGAGGAAACCAAATGGAAGCAGAGATACTCATATTTACATGACATAGATTAGACCTTAAGCCAAAAATGGTAACAAGAGGCAAAGAAGGTCACCATGGATAGAGAACAGGATGCTTGGGTAAAATAAAAGGTTACATGGAATCAATTATTTCTCTCTGAAACTTTCATTATCCTCACTCTATGGATGTGGCTTAGAACTATTAGATAACCTATGACTATACAATCTAGTAATTCACTGGGGTGAGATCTGAACATGGATCTATCCCACTCTAAAGCTTATTTCTTTCATAAAATGCAGCCCATAGCTGTTCGCTGTACAAGCAATTCAATTATGAGAACTCACACAGCAGAGAGAACACTGCAGGCTGGGTTGATCTGGAAGCTGTGTGGAGGAAGGGAATGTCTTTTGAGATTGGATTTAAACAGGAGACCCATGGAGAGGAAAGAATCCTGGGTTGAGGGTGGAGGTGGTCAGGAAAGTGCTGGGAGTTTCAGTAGTCAGTAAGCACATTGTTTGATTGAAGAAGAGTATTTTCAAGTTCCCTGAAGTCAGGGATTGTGTCTGTTGTGAGAACTGAATTGTCCCCAGAGTTTGACACATTTTAAATGCTTGATTAATATCTGTTAAATGAATGAAAGGGTAAATGAATAAAGGTTTCACATCAAAATTGGGTTGAAGCAACCTAAATGTCCATTGACAGAGGCTTGGATAAGGAAGATGTAGCAAACATATACAATGGATTATTACTCAGCCATTAAAAAGAAAAAGATAATGCCATTTGCAGCAACATGGATAGACCTAGATTGTCATACTGAGTGAAGCTAGACAGAGAAACACAAATATTGTATGACATCCCTTATGCATAGAATCTAAGAAGAAATGATACAAATGAACTTATTTAAAAAATAACAGAGAAATGCAAATCAAAACTACAATGAGGTACCACTTTACACCATTCAGAATGGCTGCCATCTGAAAGTCTACAGGCAATAAATGCTGGAGAGGATGTGGAGAAAAGGGATCCCTCTTACATTGTTGGTGGGAATGCAAACTAGTACAGCCACTATGGAGAACAGTGTGGAGATTCCTTAAAAAACTGGAAATAGAACTGCCATATGACCCAGCAATCCCACTGCTGGGCATACACACCGAGGAAACCAGAATTGAAAGAGACACGTGTACCCCAATGTTCATCGCTGCATTGTTTACAATAGCCAGGACATGGAAGCAACCTAGATGCCCATCAACTGATGAATGGATAAGAAAGCTGTGGTACATATACACAATGGAATATTACTCAGCATTAAAAAAAAAATTCATCTGAATCAGTTCTACTGAGGTGGACAAAACTGGAGCCTATTATCCAGAGTGAAGTAAGCCAGAAGGAAAAACAACAATACAGTATATATGGAATTATAATGATAACCCTGTATGCCAGACAGCAAAAGAGATGCAGATGTATAGAACAGTCTTTTGGACTCTATGGGAGAGGGCAAGGGTGGGATGATATGGGAGAATGGCATTGAAACATGTTAATTATCATATGTGAAATCAATCGCCAGCCCAGGTTTGATGCTTGATACAGGGTGCTCAGGGCTTGGGCACCAGGATGACCCAGAGAGAGGGAATCGGGAGGGAGGTGGGAGGGGGGTTCTGGAAGGGGGAGGGGGGTTCTGGAAGGGGAACACATGTATACCCATGGTGGATTCATGTCAATGTATGGCAAAACCAACACAATAATGTAAAGAAAAAATAATAATAATAAAATAAAATAATTTAAAAAATAAAGGTGCAATAATAAACCAAAAAAAAAAAATAACAGAAATAGACTCACAGACTTAGAGAATGAACTTACAGTTACCTGGGGGGAAGGTGGGGGAAAGGGATAGACAGGGAATTGGAGCTTGACATGTATACACTGCTATATTTAAAACGAATAACCAACAAGGACCTACTGTATAGTACAGGTAACTCTGATCAATGTTATGTGGCAGCCTGGATGGAGGAGAATGGAAACATGTATATGTATGGCTATCTGCTCTGTACTGAAACTATCACAATATTGTTAACTGGCTATACTCCAACAAAAAATTAAAAGTTTTTAAAAATTGAGCTAAAGGTAACTGTTTATAGATGGCATAGTTCATTTACTCCATGAATAGCACAATTTGACAAGTACCCAGAAAATAAGATGGTATCAGCCAAATTTATTGAGAAAATATTCAGGGAAATTGAGCTTTCCAAGCATGACTTTACATTTAGGTGCTGGGGATATCTTAGAGCACAGGGTGGAGGTGGCTTGGATTAGGGCCAGCACATGGACATGCTACCCAAGGCATCTGCCTCAGCCCTTCCATCTGGGGCTTTAGAACCTTTGTCTTTCCTGTCAGAACTGCATTTCTTGGAAATTTCTTTCTGAGTTCTCTTTTCACTAGAAATACAATTTGTTGAGATAATGATCTATACAATGCTATGAAATATTTCAGGCACCACCTTTGCTTTTAGAGGGAAAATTGGCATTTCAGGGCACCGTTGAAGAATTTCTCTTTTTTGGTGTTGCAGGAACACTGCTCCTCAGTTTCCTCCTGGGGGAGGAGGAGATGATGAATCTCCTAATCTCAGTTTCTCTGACATTTACATCTGTGGGCTTCTGGAAAGACTCATTTCTAAGATATCATGGTTGGTTAATTACAAAAAGTATTGATTAATGGACCCAAGTCAACTTTGAAAAATGTTTCTAATGGATTGCAACAAGGTTCTGTGACTTTATCCATTTTATTATCTACTCGTGGATATATGAAATCCAGGCTTCAGACAGACAATTGGAACATTAGTAATATATGTTGGATGAGTAATTCCAGTAAAAATTTCAGGCTTTAAAGATGTGCTGAAATTCAATCAGTACAAATGATGTCATAGGTTCAGATAGCCAATATCACAAGTACAGAATGGGACACATGAGACTATACATCACTTTAAACATAAATGGAAAAGATAGTTTAATTAACTGCTAGTCAAAAACAGAAACCTAAAACATTGTATTCTCTAGTAAACACTTGCATGCCCATCTGTACCATGACAAGACCTGGTTCCCTGCCCATAGTTAAGGGGTCCAGGAGTAGGCATGTGACTCAAAAATGAGATATTATCACTTAGTTCTGATTTAATAATTATTAAGTCCATAATAATTTTAAAAATATCATTATTTTGATATATAGAATGGTAAGCCAGTCTCCCCTTGAAACCCTAGGTTCTGAAAGGCAAAGCTCTGGATTTGTAGGCAGCCATGTTTTCACCATTGGGGCAACAGAGGAATCTTCCATGGAGAGAACATTAGATGAGAGATGAAATAAGAAACTTCTGTTGAAATTTGGGTTCCTTGGGTCAGTTGTACTCCAAGGCCAAATTTGTCTGTTACTCCAGGTGTTTCCTGACTTCCTACTTTTGCATTCCAGTCCCCTATAATGAAAAGGACAACTTTTTTTTTGGTGTTAGTTCTAAAAGATCTTGTAGGTCTTCATAGAACCATTCAACTTCAGCTTCTTCAGCATTACTGGTTGGGGCATAGGCTTGGATTACCGTGGTATTGAATGGTTTGCCTTGGAAACGAACAGAGATCATTCTGTCATTTTTGAGATTGCATCCAAGTACTGCATTTCAGACTCTTCTGTTGACCATGATGGCTACTCCATTTCTTCTAAGGAATTCCTGCCCACAGTAGTAGATATAATGGTCATCTGAGTTAAATTCACCCATTATAGTTCATCTTAGTTCACTGATTCCTAGAATGTCGAGGTTCACTCTTGCCATCTCCCGTTGGACCACTTCCAATTTGCCTTGATTCATGGACCTAATATTCCAGGTTCCTATGCACTATTGCTCTTTACAGCACTGGACCTTGCTTCTATCACCAGTCACATCCACAACTGGGTATTGTTTTTGCTTTGGCTCCATCCCTTCATTCTTTCTGGAGTTATTTCTCCACTTATCTCCAGTAGCATATTGGGCCCTACCAACCTGGGAGTTCATCTTTTAGTGTCCTATCTTTTTGCCTTTTCATACTGTTCATGGGGTTTCTCAAGGCAAGAATACTGAAGTGGTTTGCCATTCCCTTCTCCAGTGGACCACATTCTGTCAGACCTCTCCACCATGACCCTTCCGTCTTGGGTGGCCCCACATAGCAAAGCTTAGTTTCATTGAGTTAGACAAGGCTATGGTCCGTGTGATCAGATTGGCTAGTGTTCTGTGATTATGATTTCAGTAAGTCTGCCCTCTGATGCCCTTTCGCAACATCTACCCTCTTGCTTGGGTTTCTCTTACCTTGGACACGGGGTATCTCTGCATGGCTGCTCCAGCAAAGATTGCAGGGAGAAATACCAATAACCTCAGATGTGCAGATGACACCACTCTTATGGCAGAAACTGAAGAGGAACTAAAAAGCCTCTTGATGAAAGTGAAAGAAGAGAGTGAAAAAGTTGGCTTAAAGACCAACATTCAGAAAACTAAGATCATGGCATCTAGCCCCATCACTTCATGGCAAATAGATGGGGAAACAGTGGAAACACTGTCAGACTTTATTTTTGGGGGCTCCAAAATCACTGCAGATGGTGATTGCAGCCATGAAATCAAAAGGCATCTACTCCTTGGAAGGAAAGTTATGACCAACCTAGACAGCATATTAAAAAGCAGAGACATTACTTTGCCAACAAAGGTCCGTCTAGTCAAAGCTGTGGTTTTTCCAGTAGTCATGTATGGATGTGAGAGTTGAGTGGTGAAGAAAGCTGAGTGCCAAAGAACTGATTTTTTTGAACTGTGGTGTTGGAGAAGACTCTTGAGAGTCCCTTGGACTGCAAGGAGATCCAACCAGTCCATCCTAAATATCAGTCCTGGGTGTTCATTGGAAGGACTGATGTTGAAGCTGAAACTCCAATACTTTGGCCACCTCATGTGAAGAGTTGACTCACTGGAAAAGGCGCTGATGCTAGGAAGGACTGAGGGTGGGAGGAGAAGGGGACGACAGAAGATGAGGTGGCTGAATGGCATTACCTACTCGATGAACTTGGGTTTGGGTAGACTCCAGCAGTTGGTGATGGACAGGGAGGCCTTGCGTTCTGCAATTCATAGGGTCGCAAAGAGTCGGACATGACTGAGAGACTGAACTGAACTGAACTGCATCAGTTGTGCCTGTGACTCAGCTCCATTCCTCCTTTCTTGATATCATTCTATTCTAATAGCCTAATGTATGCATGTGTCTGACTCTTTGCAAACTCATGAACTGTAGTCCACCAAGCTCCACTGTCCATGGCATTTTCCAGGCAAAGATACTGAAATGGGTTGCCATTTCCTTCTCTGGGGGATCTTCTCGGCCCAGGAATCAAACCCTTGTCTCTTGTGTCTCCTGAACTGGCAGACAGACTTTTTACCACTAGTACCACCTATAACTGAGCAGAACCTGAGAAATTACTTTTTAACTCAAGCTATTTAAATTTCTGTTATTTATAATACAAAATGTCATAAGTAATAATACATAAACTTAAGCTCCAACTCTAGTATCCCCCAATAAGAGTGGGATAATCATTAAATACTAAATCTCTAGGTAGCTATAATCTGAAGCTCTGTCCTGGCCACACTAGTATGGACTGTTGTGGTCATTTCTGGGTTCAACTTTCTACAGATGCCTGTCAACAGGGAGAAGTCTTAGAGGAGGAGGGTGCAGCTATGTAGAAAAGTTTAAAGGGCTGCCATGTGGAAGGCAGAGTAGATGTTCTATTTGAGTCACATGACAAAACTGATCTCAAGAGTAGGAAGTTAGAATGAAGATTTTGACTCAATATAAAGATAGCCTTTTATAAATGGAGACAGTAGCATGGATGCATATACACTAACATATATAAATAGATAACCAATGGGAATTTGCCGTATGACTCAGGGAACTCAAACGGGGGCTCTGTAATAACCTAGAGGGGTGGGAATAGGTGGGAGGTGGAAGAGAGACTCAAGAGGAAGGGGGCAAATGTTCACCTATGATTAATTCATGTTGATGTATGAAAGAAATCAAATCAATATTGTAAACCAATTAAAAATGAATAAATATTAAAGAAATAAAGGTGGCCTTTCTAAACCTTAGAGCTATCCAACAATGAAATGGAGGATCTAATGAATGATAGAGGTCTTCATCAATGGGAAGGTTGTCTCTGAACATGGACAGTCACTTATTTGGTTATTTGACAAATAGGTAGCAACTAATAGCTATAATCTGTTGAAGACTTTCCATATGTGAAGTGCAGTGCTTAATATATGCTTTATATAAATTTACTCATTTAATCTTTATAACAATGAGTGACTATCACATACCAACAATTTTGCAGTACTCTTGGAGCGTTCCTGGTGACTTGGTAAGGAATCTGCCTGCAGTGCAGGAACCTCAGTTCAATCCCAGTCAGGAAGATCCTTTGGAGAAGAGGATAGCCACCCACTCCAGTATTCTTACCTGGAGAAGTCCATGGACAGAGGTACCTGGTAGGCTATAGTCCATGGGGTTGCAAAGAGTTGGACATGACTGAGAGGCTAATAAGACAGACAAGACTCATTTAATCTCTATAACAATCAAGCAAAACAGACATTTCATACCCATTTTTTAAAAGTTAATAAATATTGTACATAGAGCAATATTTCAATAGTATTTAAAGGTAAAAAATAATGTATAGAATTATACCACAGGTAGTGTCAATCTTCAGAGAGGCAGTGGCACCCCACTCCAGTACTCTTGCCTGGAAAATCCCATGGATGGAGGAGCCTGGTGGGCAGCAGTCCATGGGGTCGCTAAGAGTCAGAGACGGCTGAGTGACTTCACTTTCACTTTCATGCATTGGAGAAGGAAATGGCAACCCACTCCAGTGTTCTTACCTGGAGAATCCCAGGGACAGGGGAGCTTGGTGGGCTGCCGTCTATGAGGTCGCACAGAGTCGGACACGACTGAAGCGACTTAGCATCAGCAGCAGTAGCAGAGTCAATCTTTGCAATAAATACTTGTAATTTTACTATTTAATGGCTATTTACATTGATAAATAGTTCTTAACTCACTTCTACAGTAAATGGTATCCTATAAGATTTTAAAATATGGACAAGATAAAGCACTTTGATCTGCATTATGATTAATTCAGTGTGTTTATCCAACAGCCTCCCTGTAGTGTCTTCAGGACCTAGTGGATAATGGCTTTTCATTTATTCTATAGTAGGAAAATTGACCTTTGTTGTCCCAACATTCACTAGTTGCCAAGCTCAAACATTTTCTTTCATGAGTGGGTAAGATAAGGAGTTAAACTGCCTGCTTTACTATTGCTCATCAACTCCAAATCTTTAATATTATCTGCTACATGAAAATTCCAAATGCCACCACTGCTTAACATCAGGCTAGAAATGAATCATTTCTTTTGGAGGATAACATAAATTTGATAAGTAACCCCACCTACCATACTCTTTATATAATAAGGAAACCTTATCCATCACATTAACTTCTAAAATATATTTTTGAGTTTTAAAACATTTTCTATAGCCATCTATTCAGTTTTGCATTTACTTTTTTTTTTAACCAGGTACTGTAACAATTTTGTGATGATACATCAGTATTGTTTTCCCTTATATCTTTTCTTAGTTTGTCCCACATTCTTTTTCTTTATAAAATGTCTGTGAAAAGACTAAACATAAACATACAAAGATCCCAGCTAAGCCAGATGCAGAGAGACTGACGGTTAATGCCAGATGCTGGAGGTTCTCTTCAAATTAAATATTCAGCACCAGGTGTTTGAGCCCGCCTAACAAAGGAACATGTGCTTACGAGGGATACAAAGATGGAATTAGAGGGACCAATTCTCATTTGGATAAATTATTTAATCAAAGTATGTAAGGAGGGTTTGAAATCAGAGTAAAAATGAGATTAAGTTAAATCATTCATTCACAACTATACAAAGGGAAATACTGCAATTTGTAAAATTTCTTTTCAAAACTCATACTTAGGACAAATGCTGGTATTTATAACACAGCTAAAGGAAAAAATCTCTTTAATTTGCTTTAGTGACAACATAATATTGCCTGTTTCCAACTCCCTACAGACTGGTAACACTTAAATTAATCAATTTTTTTAATCTGATTTGAAGTAGAAATAGAATTTCTCTCAAAAATATATTTCTTCTTCTTCTTCTTTTTTTTGTTAGAACAACTCAGCAAAATAAAATTCCGGTTTACTGTTGGACAACATTGTTTCACACATACATCAAACAGGCCAAAAAAATAAACAGCAACTTCATAGACAAAAAAAGGAAAAAAAAGAAACCTTTTATCTTTGGCCTTTTTAACCATCTCATACAAACCAACTACTTATAGTACAGCTAAGTACATACACAAAAAAAGTTACTGGAATGCTCGGAATAAGGCTTTTGTTGTTGTTGTTGTTTTTGCTTTTTTTACAAGGTTTTTTTTCTCCTTTGAGATTATAATGAACATGGTCACACCACAAGTAAAGTCAGAATAGGACAGAGAACGCTCCGAAGGCTGGTTTGGTCATCCGAGATCATTAAAAATGGCTGGCCCCTAACAATATGCACAAAAATATAAAATGCAAATAAAAAATACAAACAAATTTTCCTTTTTAAAGTACTTTAAGAAAAAAAGCAGGGCCTTGGAAGTTTGGGTTCTCTTTTCCTCCCCTGTTGCAAATTCACGTTGTGGCTTGGGTTGGGTGGTGGAGAGCGCTGTGGTCTGCGGGCGGGCGGACTCTGCTCGAAGGTGACCACTTTAGATTCTGAGACGGGAAGTGGAGGGTGAAGAGGTCACGGCGGCCTTTTTTTTTTTTTTTTTGTAAGTTTAACTTTTCCTTTTTTGCTGTCTAGTCATCCTCATCAGTCTTCTGCTTCTTGGTATCCACATCACCATCCTCATCATCTTCCGCTGCCCGTTTGCCCGTAGCTGCCTCGGCCTCCTCATCTTCATCTCCGTCCTCTTCCTCACCGTCACCTTCCTCCTCCTCCTCCTCTTCCTCCCCACCTTCCTCCTCTTCTTCGTCTACCTCATTGTCGGCCTCCTGCTCCCCATTTTCCTCATCAGCATTCCCATTTGCAGGTGCCTCTCTCCCATTCTCCGCCTCCTCCACAACTTCCTTCTTCTCCTTTAAGTCCTTGGTGGTGATCTCGGAGCTGGGGTCCACGGCCGCGTCTGACATGAGGGGGCACTCCGGTGATCCGATGCAACGGACTGAGAAGAAAAGCGGAGTTCTAGGACTTTGGCAGTAAAGCTGCCGGAGTCCGCGGCGGCGGAGGTGGCGTGCGGCGGAGGTGGCTGCGGCGAGCGGAGAAGCCGGAGACAGGAACAGTGCAAAGATGGCTTTTCAGAGCAGCCAGTGGGGGCTCAAATATATATTTCTTTACTGAAAGATCTCACAGCTGAAATTCAGGTGGATGCCTTTACAATTGGCTACAATAAGTGAACTGACCACACAGTACGACTTCACACAGAAACTAGTGACCTTAGCAGCATTCTAAGATGCTTTCTTAACACAAATAGGACAAGTCATCACAAATACACTGTGAAATGTGTTTAAGAGAGATGTTTACACATGTGTTGATGATGCAGACAGGTGAACATTGCTATTGCCAAAGTTGCCACTGTTTCAGAAAGCTATCAAATGAAGGCAGGATGCTAATTTTACCATAAGATGTATTTGTCAAGGTAACACTGTCATCAATTACATTTATTTCATAAAAGTTACTTTTTAAGAATATAGATGAACAAGTAAGTAGCCTCTTAAAAATATTTCAGACAATATTATAAACAGCAAACGCAAATGCACAGCTGTATTGTTAACACACAGGAGTCTCTTTTCTCCTTTGCCAGCCATCACCTTGCAGAAATAAGCTGAATACACAGAAGAACTGTACAAAAAATATCCTCATAACCCAGATAATCATGATGGTGTGATCACACTCACCTAGAGCCAGACATCCTGGAATATGAAGTCAAGTGGGCCTTAGGAAGCATCACTATGAACAAAGCTAATGGAGGTGATGGAATTCCAGTTGAGCTATTTCAAATCCTGAAAGATGATGCTGTGAAGGTGCTGCACTCAATATGTCAGCAAATTTGGAAAACTCAGCAGTAGCCACAGGACTGGAAAAGGTCAGTTTTCATTCCAATCCCAAAGAAAGGCAATGCCAAAGCATGCTCAAACTACCGTAC
The DNA here is from genome assembly GCA_007570785.1 of Antilocapra americana. Lineage (NCBI taxonomy): Eukaryota > Metazoa > Chordata > Mammalia > Artiodactyla > Antilocapridae > Antilocapra > Antilocapra americana. The sequence goes on along the minus strand of ML660200.1, from coordinate 10,576,715 downwards.
AGTTGCACTCATCTCACATGCTAGTAAAGTAAAGCTCAACATTCTCCAAGCCAGGCTTCAGCAATATGTGAACCGTGGACTTCTAGACGTTCAAGCTGATTTTAGAAAAGGCAGAGGAACCAGAGATCAAATTGCTAACATCTGCTGGATCATTGAAAAAGCAAGAGAGTTCCAGAAAATCACCTATTTCTGCTTTATTGACTATGCCAAAGCCTTTGACTGTGTGGATCACTATAAACTGTGGAAAATTCTGAAGGAGATGGGCATACCAGACCACCTGACCTGCCTCTTGAGAAACCTGTATGCAGGTCAGGAAGCAACAGTTAGAACTGGACATGGAACAGACTGGTTCCAAACTTACATGCAGAATACATCATGAGAAACGCTGGGCTTGAGGAAGCACAAGCTGGAGTCAAGATTGCTGGGAGAAATATCAATAACCTCAGATATGCAGATGACACCACTTATATGCAGAAAAGTGAAGAACTAAAGAGCCTCTTGATGAAAGTGAAAGAGGAGAGTGAAAAAGTTGGCATAAAGCTACACATTCAGAAAACTAAGATTATGGCATCCGGTCCCATCACTTCATGGGAAATAGATGGGAAAACAGTGGTTGACTTTATTTTTCAGGGCTCCAAAATCACTGCAGATGGTGATTGCAGCAATGAAATTAAAAGACGCTTACCCCTTGGAAGGAAAGTTATGACTAACCTAGACAGCATATTAAAAAGCAGAGACATTACTTTGCCAACAAAGGTCCGTCTAGACAAGGCTTTGGTTTTTCCAGTAGTCACATATGGATGGGAGAGTTGGACTATAAAGAAAGCTGAGCATTGAAAAACTGATGCTTTTGAACTGTGGTATTGGAGAAGACTCTTGAGAGTCCCTTGGAATGCAAGGAGATCCAACCAATCCATCCTAAAGGAGATCAGTCCTGGGTGTCCATTGGAAGGACTGATGTTGAAGCTGAAACTCCAATACTTTGGCCACCTCATGAGAAGAGCTGACTGACTCATTGGAAAAGACCCTGATGTTGAGAAAGTTTGAGGGCAGGAGAATGGGACCACAGAGGATGAGATGGTTGGATGGTATCACTGACTCAGTGGACATGGGTTTGGGCAGACTCCGGCAGTTGGTGATGGACAGGGAGGCCTGACGTGCTGCGGTTCATGGGGTCGCAAAGAGTCAGACTTGATTGAGTGATTGAACTGAACTGAACTGAGAGCTTATTATTCTGGAATGGATTCTTTCAAGTCTTTCAAACAGCAGATTATTTTTATATTAAAATGGTAGGAAAAAAACAAGCAAATTTCATATCTGTTGTTACTGATACATTGTTGGACTTCTATGGTTTACAACAAGAAACACTTTAATATGGTTTAAACCTTGCTCTAAAATCATCTTTTCTGTCAAAAATCTTCAGAACATTGAGATTTATTCCAAACACCTCATGCTAGTCATGATCATTAGAGGCTGAATATGGCAGAATCAAGAGAACATAGAACGCCCCATTAGTCAAATGATAGAACTGTAAATGAAATACCATCACTCTTATGTAATCATCATATATTTCATTATTTCACAAATATGATGATGCAAATGTTTACACTCTAAGCCTATAACACTGAATATTTAAATGATATGGGATATGCTTAAAATAAAATGAAAAATACAATAATACTAGAATAATGTAATTAATAACCTTGTTTGTTACAGAATGACTGGATAGTAACTGGTTAATTCAGTTGTTAAGAATGACTATGTTGAAATCTAAGAAATTCCTATTTTTTTTAGTATTTTTACCGTAATATTACATCTTTTTAAAGATTACATACTTTTTTAAAAATAAGACTTGCCATAACAACATTCAGACCCCTCATCTACGCTAACCCACCACCAACTCCCTCTCCCCTTAAGTAGTTATGTTTAATTTTTCTAGCTATTTCTTCTGGAATTTATTCTGAGTTGGATTTGTGTGTGTAGGGGGATAGGTGGTGGTTGGTATGGATTTGTTTTTGTTTTTGTTTTACATTTTGGCTGTGCCATATGACTTGTGGGATCTTAGTTCATGGACCAGGGATTGAACCCAGGCCTATAGCAGTGAGAGTGCCAAGTCCTAACCACTGGACCACTAAGGAATTCTCTCTGTATTTTGAAATAACAGGTGTGTGCTATACTATTGCTTCCTGAGAGGATGTATTAGTTCTGTTGCTTGTGTAACAAATGACCACAAACTTGGTGGCTTAAAAAACACAGACTTACTATCTTACAGTTCTGCAGAAGAGAAGTCCAACATTGGCCAAACTGGGCTAACATTGAGCTGTCAGCTGTGTTTTCTCCTGGATGCCCTAGAGCAGCATCCACTTCCTCACCATTTCCATCTTCTAGAGTCCATCCACATTCATTGGCTCATGGCCCCAATCATCTGTCTCCAAAGCCAGCAACCTTGCATCACTGTGCTTTTCTTCTGTAGTCACATCTACCTTTGAGAGGCCCTCTGCCTCCCTCTTTCATTTTTAAGGGTGCTTATGATTTTCTTGGGCTCAGTGAATCATCTAGCATAATCTTCCTGCTGTAAGGTCGGATTATTAGCAATCTTGATTCCATCCAGTAGCTTAATTCCCTTTACCATGTAATGTAACATATTCACAGGTTCTGAGGATTAGGATGTGGACATTTTGTCTGGAGGAGTAGGTATTTGTTTCAATTAACAAAGGGGTCATGGGGGTGTCGCCATCCCAAAAGAAGAGTTTTGCTCAATTTCCTTGTTTTTACTGCAACAACTTATCTTGTCTATTCTTGGTGTCTCCGAGTCCCTTGGTTCAATTTCTCCTCTAGTCTTTGGCTGTTGTGAAGGAAGATCTGACAACACGCAGCTAGAAAGGGAACTTAGGATTTTATCTGCTTCCTCCACCTTTCCCCACCCCCTTCCCCCACTCTCAGCCAGGCAAGAATACTTAAGTGGGTTTCCATATCCTCCTCCAGGGGATCTTCCTGACCCAGGGGTTGAACCCACATCTCTTGTGTTTCCTGCACTGGTAGGTGGATTTATTTTTTATGCTGCACCAGCTGGGAAGCCCTCCACAGCGTCATGTCCCCTCCAAATCTTGAAACTCTCTGAGGTTCTTTGTGTTGTGAATCGACTTCTTTCCCTGAAAGAAATTGGCTTGTTACTGCTTATAAGCATTTTTGCCCATTTTCCCCTCCCTGTTTCTCTTGTTTCTCATGGGTAAAAAATTCTTTGTTGCAATTTATGAGAGTTTAAAGAGAGTGGAGACAAACATGTGTGTTCCATCAGCCATGTCCAACCAGAAATTTAGGATACTCATTTTACAGAAGAAAAGCAAAGTCCCAAGGCTATCAAATAACTTGCCTATGCTCACAAAGCCAGTTAATCTGGAGCCAGAATTCCTGTCTAGGCTTTTCTGATTCTTGCATTGGGAAGAAGATAAAATGAGAAGAACTTTAAGTTCTCTCCCTAATCTAAGACTTAATGGATATAATTAACCTCAGTGATTCTCAAGATTTATTGCCTCTCTTACCAGAAAGGCAATTTAAATTTATATACATGCCATATAGCGTCTATAAGATGATAATTACCTTGAGAATTTTATGTATCTTTTTAACTAATGTATGTCATAAACATAATGGTCACCTGATAAATATTAGAATGAAATAATAAAAAAATTTTTATTTGTGAACAGATTTGATCTTCAGGGTCTCCTAATCTATAATTCTAGAAATGGTTAGTGTCAGAGCTAGAGCCAATTCAGCTCCTGATATAATGTGAGGGTTATTCTATAGTAGGATTTCTTTCTTTTTTTTTTTAAATTTTCTGTATTGTGTTGGTTTTGCCATACAATGACATGAATCCACCATGGATATACATATGTTCCCCCTCCAGATCCACCCTCCCTCCTCCCTCCCGATTCCCTCCCCCTGGGTCATCTCGGTGCACCAGCCCCGAGCATCAAACCTGGGCTGGCGATTGATTTCACATATGATAATTAACATGTTTCAATGCCATTCTCCCATATCATCCCACCCTTGCCCTCATCCACAGAGTCCACGAGTCTGTTCTATACATCTGCGTTCCTTTTGCTGTCTCACATGCAGGGTTCTCGTTACCACCTTTCTAAATTCCATATATATGCGTTAGTATACTGTATTGTTGTTTTTCCTTCTGGCTTACTTCACTCTGGATAATAGGCTCCAGTTCCGTCCACCTGAGTAGAATTGATTGAAATGAATTCTTTTTAATGGCTGAGTAATATTCCATGTGTATATGTACCACAACTTTCTTATCCATTCGTCAGTTGATGGGCATCTAGGTTGCTTCCATGTCCTGGCTATTGTAAACAATGCAGCGATGAACATTGGGGTACACGTGGCTCTTTCAATTCTGGTTTCCTCGGTGTATATACCCAGCAGTGGGATTGCTGGGTCATATGGCAGGTCTATTTCCAGTTTTTTAAGGAATCTCCACACTGTTCTCCATAGTGGCTGTACTAGTTTGCATTCCCACCAACAGTGTAAGAGGGTTCCCTTTTCTCCACATCCTCTCCAGCATTTATTGCTTGTAGATTTTTGGATTGCAGCCATTCTGACTGGTGTAAAGTAGTACCTCATTGTGGTTTTGATTTGCATTTCTCTGATAATGAGTGATGTTGAGCATCTTTTCATGTGTTTGTTAGCCATTTTTATGTCTTCTTTGGAGAAATGTCTGTTGAGTTCTTTGGCCCACTTTTTGATTGGGT